>LJJS01000561.1:57219-132192 GCA_001447215.1 Diaporthe aspalathi
CACCCCCCTTCCCTCCTCAAAACAGGTCAACGCCGTCTGACGTATGTTGGCACGACGCCCACGCACGCGCGCACAGCCACGGCCTCTTCCACTTCGCCCAGAGCACGCTGCCCCTGCTCCTCGAGTCGGTCGACTCGTCGCCGCACCCGCCGTCCCTGATCGTCACGGGCGCGACGGCCTCCATCAGGGGCAGCGCAAAGTTCGCCAACTTCGCCGCGGGCAAGTTCGCGGCGCGGGCCGTCGCGCAGTCGCTGGCGAGGGAGTTTGGCCCCCGCGGCGTCCACGTCGCGCACGCCATCATCGACGGCGGCATCGACATCCCGCGCCTGGCGGAGTACAAGCACAAGTTCAACAACGGCGCCCCTGACGGGCTCATCTCGCCTGATTCGGTAAGTGGATGAACCTGTGCATTTTTCTTTTTCTTTCTTTCTTTCTTTTCTTTTTTTTGGGGGGGGGGGAGGGGTTGCTGGTGAAAAAAGATCCCATTTGCTAATGACTTGCTCACGGGTTAGATCGCGGAGGATTATTGGCACTTGCACACGCAGCATCGGTCGGCCTTCACCCAGGAGTTAGACTTGAGGCCATATGTGGAGAAGTTCTAGGGGTCTGAGGTTGCCAGTTAGTGTTTGGACGGACCGGCAGACAGGGCCACTTCACATGTGCGAATGGAGATGGAGGCGGCAGATTCCTTCAATGTCACCATCGAAAGAGCGTCTCATGTCTGGTAAAATTGCCTGGACCTATGTGCAATCCCTGATGCTGTCCCTTCCTCGCAGCAGCTGGCCTCATGATATATACGGTCCTTCTTAATCCGTGCGTAGGCTGCGGATTTGAGGAGGCGGAGTATGCACTCGGCCAGCAGGCGGCGGCCGTACTCCCGCATGGCTGTCTTGATGTGCACCTTGAGTTGTCGAGAGGTGCGACGCGATTGCCGGCGGAGTCGGGTCAGCCTGCGTATCTTGCAGTGATATCTTTGTTGACAGATTGTCCAGGTCCTGTTCAGGTGGCAGCGGTGGCCTCCGTGTCCTCCGAGGCCCCCGGTGCCCCCAGTGCCTCCGGTGCCTCCGGTGCCTGTGGTGGTTGGGCAGCCTGGGCAGCCTCTTCCGTGGTGGCATCACCGGACACCGGCTCTCCGTTGAGATAAGGAATGCCGTATTCCTTGGCCAGCCGCTCGTCCTCCTTCCTCTGCCGTATGCGCTCGGTCTCCTCGCGCATCTTTTGCAGGTTCCAGGCACCGTCATCCTCGTCATCCGAGTCCTCATCATCGCTCTCCTTGCCCCAGTTCCCGCTCTCAAAGAGAGTCCTTCCTGTAGCTTCCTTGGCTTTCCGTGCTGCCTCCTCGGCGGCCTTCTTGTCCATTCGCTTCTTCTTCCATTCGGCAAACGTCTCCGGAGTGACAGGGGTGAGTGTACCGGTTAGCTTGTGCCTCTCTGACTCGAGGAACTCCTCGAGCGTCAGGGTCTTGAGCGGCGACTTGTCCATCAGCGCCTTCTCCGCTGCCCTCTGCTCCTTAGTCTTGAGTATGAAGCTATTTTCGATGTTAGCCAAGGCCCTCGGGACATGGGTATTGAAGGTGAACTCACCCTGGTGGAAGAGCATGCTTATACATGCACTTATCACCACCGTTGGGACAGATCCAGAACCACCCGTACTTGCCATCTTCGATGGCCTGGATGAAGAACTTGCAGACCTTGTCTGTAGTCGTCCGCTGGTTGCCCTTCTTGGACAGCACGACCGAGCGCAGCTTGTCCTCGTCCCAGTCGGCCGAAGTTTCAGCCTTCTTCTTCTCATCCTCTTCCGCGCGCGTGTCCTGGTAGAGACTCTTCTTCTCCGTCTTCCGATCCAGCTCCATATCGTGCGAGAACTTGCACTTCTTGCCCTTCTCACAGTTTCCCTTCTTGTAGAAGATGCAGAGGACGGTCTTGGGGTCGACGCCAAAGGGCACCTTCTGGATCTGGGCGGGCTTGTTGAGGAGCATCTCCTGTTCCCTCTTGGCGTCCTCGGCAGCTTTCTTTTCCCTCTCGCGCTGTGCCCTTTCGGCCTCTCGCTTCTTTTGCTCGGCATTGCCTCCAGCCTTCATCTGTGACTGCAGCTGGGAGATTTGTTTCTGGGCCGCGCCACCCTTCTTGTTCTTCATGCCGAAGGTTTTGTCCTCGACGGCCTTCTTGGCGTCCACCTTCTTGGTGGCGCCGCCCTTGTCGGTCTTTTTGGGAGGCATCTTGACTGTGGGGGGCAAAAACCGCTCCGGTGAATAAATGTTACTCGCTCGAATTTTTGAGGTTGCCGGGGTCGTATGTGACTGGGGCCCAGCAAAAAGGCGTCGTGGGGATGGGAGGCTGGAGGGGGGCACTCTGGAGTTGTAAGCCGACAAGGCAGTAATAAAAAAAGCGGGAAGCGGTTCAAGTCGAGTCTGGTGCTTTCCTATGAGCAGTGACGCTGCGGACCCACCCGTGGCTATGATTAGGTAAGTGCTTGGGGGGGCCGAAGCGCAAGCCAGGTACGTAGCTCACTGCCTGTGAACCTATCCATCCGCGACGTATTCCCAGCCCGCGACTCCAACAGATGTAAAGTGGCCTCGTTGTCGCAAGACCTGCCTTCCGCATTCTTCCTTTCCTTTCACCACCCGCACCCGACTGTCCTTGAAACACTGTCCAGGTGAGTGGCCAGAATTGTTGTGTTATGTCTTCGGAGCCTCTGTCAATGTCTGACGTCTAACCAGCGTGTCAACTGCAGAGCCGCAGTCTCCAAAGTCTACGTCGCAAGCCCCGGCCCCACCAGAACGAATCGCCATAATGATCTCCGACGACGATCTGTACAGACTTGCTCTGTTCCTGGGCTCCGCTGCCATGGTCCTTATTGTCGGCTACCACTACATCGAGGTCAATGCGAAGGACGACGAGAAGGCAACCACACCGCGGACTGGAAAGCAGAGTGCAGCACTCAAGTAATGGCTGGTTTCGCGGGCAGAGGGTGGACGGTTACGGTTACGGAAATCGGCTTTTGCCAGAGGAACCAATAATGGGAATGACACGAGAGACGCTGAGGCAAAGTGGCAGACATTCACGCTGCGCGAGGTTGGTGGGGACTTGCTGTTTCGGCCACAACATGCGGTTGTGGCCGATAGGGGAGCAAGACTGTTGGCCAACAACGATACTAGACACTGCACGATTCGGAGCACGTTGCAGCCATCACATCGTTGCGCTGTTAACCTCACATCAGCAGCGAAGAAAAAAAGACACACAATTTCGAGACACCAACGCAGCAATCTTCGAATTGTTTGACATATATCCGTAGGTGACGAGCATTGGCTCGGTCCAAGTGTACGTGTTCGGCCCTGTAGACACCCAAAGTGAAATGGCTTGGGTAAAGTAGCGAGCATTACTAGCTGTCACATTATGGTGTCAGTTGGCTCGTCAGGTGGAATTATGGGAAGACAAGGCATGTACGGTGTACACTGACATGGTCTTTGTACATCGTGTGCTTTATTTATATCGGAAAGGGGCTTCACACATTCCCCGAAGTGTCAGGGATAGGGTAAGGTCACCACACACTTCGAGTCACTGCGCCACTACCATAGTACAGTATGGCCCGCCATCCCTGCAAGCGGCCTCTGACAAGGGCGCCCCAGCACCTTTTTCCCCAACTTGTCCCGCCGACGGGTCGCGCCCTGAATGCAGCTGGCAGCTGCAGGCAACAAAAAGGCCAGCCGCTTTCCCTCGTCCCTGCTCCTTCCACCCAGCCTTTCACATCCGCTCTCAGCTCTCGCGTCAACAGAGTCTCCCCCCCATCCTGCCATCTCCCAAGTCTGCCACCACTTTTGACAGACTTCGAGCCAATATTCAATTCAGTACATCTACCATTTCGATTCTTCAAGCCCCTTTTGGCTCTGCGCAACGAGTCCAGCGACAACCGTCGCCCAGCCATCAGTTCTTTTGCCACTTCGTCGCTCTGCAACCTGCGCAAAACCATCAGCCACCCAACAGGCTCAAAACCGCGACATCTTTCCTCGTTCTTCCTCACTTCGCAAGCCCTGCGACGCTCAGAATCATCGCCCGATTCTGTACCTGCCACATTCTCTCGACTGAGTCACTTATTTCGTCGACCTTCTCATCACTACCACCCCAACGTCAACATGTCTGGCAAGCTCGACCAGTCTCTCGATGAGATCCTCTCTACCAAGCGCGGTCCTGCCGGCGCCCGCCGCTCCAGCCGCAAGCCCGCTCGTCCCGCTGCCGCTGCTCCCGTAGGCGGTGTCAAGAAGAACACCAAGCCCGCGCGCGGCGCTGGTCCCAAGCCTTCGTCCGGCAAGGCTCCCAGGTCCACTGGAGAGAGCAAGATCATAGTGAGCAACTTGGTAAGGCTCCGTCCCCTCGACTCGTCAGAGGAGCCCATCACTAATACCTCGTCACAGCCCAAGGACGTGTCCGAGAGCCAAATTAAGGTATGTTACCGATGAGGCCATTACAGCCTTCGGGGACTTCTGTCGACATTCTATCCATCGCGTAATATACCGGCATGATCACGCCCCACATCCGACCAGAGGCGGCCTTTACCTCCTATACATGCCTCCATCCCGATGGCCTGGCCTGCACACTGAGCCTCCTTCCTTCCAACCCAGCAAGTCCTCTCTATGCTGCTGGGTCCGAGTGTTGAGAAGTCGAGCACCTCGTTTCGCACATGACAGTATGCCTGGAGTGCCTGGCAAGCACCCATCGCAAACTCGAGTCTGTGACGGCCAAAAACGTGGGCTGAAGTGTCAGAGCCTTCTGTGCCTATCCCGTTGCTTTCATCCGTGGCAGGTGAACAGGATGGCAACGTGGACATCGATTCTTCCCCTGGAGCAAAGCAGTGAGCATCTTTGGGCATATGCGTCGCCCTTTGGCAGGGGCGACCTTTCCTTCCGACTCTTGCAGTCGATCTTGCTTCCGATCTGAGGTGATGGGCGGCCATATCCTGCAGCAGACAGCATCATGGTCCTCTTGTGATCCTGGACGCGAGTGCTCGAGCAGGTTAGGCCAGGAATGGGAGTTGGGAAACCCTGTGACGTTGAGGATGAAACCTCGATGGCAACAGGTTATTGTGCCTTGTGGCGAGATGTCTCGGTGACAGAGGCTTTCGCCGTTGTTGGCGCAGTGCGATTTCCCCTCCGCCCGCCAGCTGCGGGTGTTTTTGACGGTTTCGTGGGGTTTCCCACCACGAGTGCTCACTGCTTTGCTCATTCGGCCCGATGTTTTGGATCCACCTCAGAAGGAATACCGGCGGTGCATTTTACGATCATGGAGAACGGGATATCACTTCGGCGGGCCTCGAAATTATCTCGCATTATTTTGCTGACACTTTTTCTTTCCTTCTTCAGGAGTACTTCCAGACAGCTGTCACAGGAGTCAAGAAGGCTGAGCTCGTGTACGGGCCTGGAGGAAGCAGCCGTGGTATTGCCAACGTTGTGTTTCATGCCTCCGATGGCGCCAGCAAGGCTTACCAGAAGCTGAACGGTCTCCTGATTGACAACCGGCCCATTCGAGTAAGTCTCAGTTTCCATATGGTATTCCCGACACCCTGCTGACTTGTTTTGCAGGTTGAGGTCGTCGTGACCGGTGAACTGATTCCTGCGCCTCCCACCCTGAGCCAGCGTATCAGCCAGCCCAAGGCTACCCCCAAGTCCGCCGCCGCGGGCAAGGGATCTGCAAAGGGTGCGAAGCCTGCATCTGATGGCAAGGGTGGTGCCGCTGGCAAGCGCGGCCGTGCTGCTAAGCCCAAGAACGCCCGGCCAGCGAAGAAGACGGCTGACGAGCTGGACGCCGAGATGGCGGACTACTTCGACAGCGCCAAGACCGGCGGAGATGCCACCGCCACGGCTGCCACCAACGGCGGTGATGCGGCCATGGAGGACGAGGTTCTGTAAACAAGCACACAAACAGTTGAACAGTTGAACAGTTGGTGCGCGAATTGGCCACGCTGCCAACGGCAGGGCTTGAGGACTTTACGCCGGCGGGAAGACTTGATTCACGGGGCGGAGCTGGCGGACACAAACGAGAATGGGACTTTGGACCACCTTGCGACATCCAGGGCACGGACTTGGCCCGGGCTTTCCACAGTTGAAGCCTTTCGATGCGAGTGGAGGGGAATTGGGCAGCACAACGGCGACCAGATTGGACTCCTTCACCGTGCCAGGACGTTTCGATATTTGCTCTACGACGGGCCTACTGCGATTACCGACCATTATCGACAACTTTTGTCGCCTTCATAGAGTGTGTTAATAACGCGACATGTGTCATCACCCGTCGGTACTCCGTGCCTTGTCTACTCATTTTATGCTATGTGCCCTTACGATCCTTGCGGCTTCGTAATCGGGTCCCGAGACCCCGTCGTACGATCGTCTACCGAACACATATGGCACAGGGGGGGAAGATGTTACGGCCACGTCGCCGTCAAATGTACACCGTCACAAAAGGTCGTTGCCGCCCTGACCTATTGAGTCCCCGCCAACCCCGCCTGGGCAAAGAAAGTCGCCCATGCCCCATTGTCTTGCGGCTATGCCTGCCCGCCTGACTGGCTGTCTCTTCTTTGTCTGTCTCCTTGCTTATCATAGCATGGCCATGGACGCTGCCCGATTCTCGGCGGCGGGCCAGGCCGTGAGACACGCGCCATCACGCGCGTCCTGGGCTGCGTCGACCGCACCGTAACTCTCTCGTGCCTTTGCCCCCGCCCCCCTCGCGTGGACACCCTCGGCATCTATGGCGCTGGTGCTCTTGGAACTTGACCCTGGCCCGCTGTTGCTGCTGGGTGGGATCGGATCACGCCATGACTCTGATTTGGGCCATGCAGATATATACTCGCCGCCGCTAACCATGGTGTTGGTGTCAAACTTGCCTGTGCCAGATTGGTTGTTACTTATTCGTCCAAGTCATGTGATGAGGGTCACAAAGGGATTAGTTGATGGCCGCGCAAGAACCAAGACTCGCTCCCGAGGATGGGAGGGTGTTCTAAGTCCATCCTGGCGGTATATACGCCCCCGATAATCTCGGCAGTGAGTGGGAATAGCTGGTCCCCATCCTGCTGCCGCCTCAGATCGACTGCCCACGAGGAGGGAAACAAGGCATCCAAGGGACTCAGTCCGCGTGATCGGCCTCGGACCGATCATCTCAACGGCAAGGCAATAAGCGGCTGTGTATCACCAGGATTTCAAATAGAAAGTGCACCCAAGTATGAATATAGAGAGAGAAAGAGAGTGCGTGTGTGTGTGGGGGGTGGGGGGTGGCAAGCAACCTCATCAACGAAGTGGATTGCAGTCGTTCTGCTTACCCTGGCCAGCGTGAAGAGACGCGAGGTTGTAGCCGGTGTAGCCCTTGCTCGCGAGGCAGCCGACGAGCTTCTTCGTCGCAAACTTATTACCACCAGCGGTTAGCATGGGATGGCAGGAACGGGTCTTTTTGGAGCGGGCTGGTGCCTTTGTTGTTTTTTATTGCCGGTCGTTGTCGTCGTAGTCGTCGTGACGGCGAGCAAACAAGATAGAGATGGGCAATGGCGAGGGGGCCATTTATCATTGCTCAATAGTTAACACCCCCCCCCCATCCTGACCTTTTTTTCCCCCCATTTCCGAAAACAGCATTGGCGATGATGGCTTTGAACTTGGTGCGGCAAGGTAATCAATCCTATACTTCCTTCGGTTGTGCTGTTGGCCCTAAAACGGAACCAACAGGTCCATCCCGCACACAAGGGGGCGTCCCAAAATGGGGATGGGCGACCGTGACTGTGCCTCTTCCTTAGTTCTCCTCGTCAGGCTGGCTGGCTGGCTGGCTGGCTCACTTGACTTGCCCACACCAACAAAAGCGCCCGACGCTTACGTCCCCTAAACGAGAGAGCCAACCGTTTGTTCGCGCATCCCCTTCCTTGGGAACGTCAGCTATTTCTAAAATTACGACGGGTAGAGCGATCGATGAACCACCCGGATCACACGAGGGATGGATCTGGTTTAGTGTCGTGGCCCCGATAGGAGAGTTTGTCGTCTGTTTCGCGAGATTCCAGTCCTAGGCCTCGCTTAGACGACGACGCCTCGCTTAGACGGCCGAGGAGCGGGATTGACTTGAGCCCGCAAGGGTAGCTAGCCCCCGCAAGTTTTCTTACACACACGAGTATTTGTTTCCCAGAGCATATAGGTCAGACCAAAGGTCTCGGGGTGGCAATGACGTAGCTGGCCCAGAGAGGCTGATGCAGGTGATATGGCATATTAGACAGAGCAAACGTAGTAAACAACTGGCCCCGATGAAAAAGAAATGCAAGATGCCAAGTACAGGGGAGGCGGACACGTAGGGAGAGTACTACGGGATCAAAGTAGCCTGACCATGATAGTTTGAGATTTTGGGGAACTCATCCTCATCTGTATTTGTGTGTACTGGGCGATGCAATATTCAATCCGCGAGATGTCGCAGGAGTTTTTGACAGCCGCCATGTTCCTCTCATGACCAACTCCGGCAATCCCGAACCAAAATATGTCTGCAATCATCCCGTACGTACTCTCACGCCCCCGCTCCGGGGGGCGAGAACCGATTACCTCCCCACGACGTCCGTCACGGCTGGCAGCCAATGCCGGGTTGATGGCGCTTGCTCCAAGGACGATTTTAGGCAGCGGGCTTGGACTCCTCGGCGGGCTTTGCCTCGGTCTTCGCCTCGGTCTTTGCCTCGGCCTTGTCGCCCTCCTCACCTTCCAGGGCGGGCATGTCCTCGTCGTCGTCGTCAGCCTCTTCCTCCTCCTCATCCTCGCCGCCAAGTCCGGCAGCACCGCCGAGCTTAGAGAAGTCGATGCCACCGAAGTCACCGCCTGCGCCTGGCGAATTGGTCAGCTGCTATATTCTTTAACACGATGGGGCTTTCGTGGTGATGGCTAGGAAGCGGCGCATTGGCCACCGGATTGAATTCATCAGCTATACGGGTCCATCTTTGACTTACCACCCATGCCAGGCATGCCTCCTGTGGTAGAGACGTGACGTTAGTCATTAGGAGCTCAGACAACCCGCCCGGGTGGAGGGGGTGGAAGGAGGTGGAGGGGGTGGAGGGGTGGTATTGCTTACCCATGCCGCCAAACTGCGACAGATCCTCCTCAGCGGCCTCGTTCTGCTCGTCCTCGTCAACCCACTTGTCAAAGTCGGTCCGGAGGAAGTGAGCCTTTCTGGCCTCCTTCAGCAGACGGGGCCAGTAGGCTTCGTTGAGCTCCTTCTTCTGCAGCTTCAGCTCGACATTCTTGCCTGTGTGGTTGACCTTGGTGGCCGTCTCGTCGATCTCGGCGTAGAACTCAAGCTCCAGGTGGTAGGTCTTCTTGAGGGAATCAGAGTAGCCGGAGAAAGTCAGGCCGGTGGGCGTCAGGTCGAGCTGGAAGCTCTCCTTGGGAACGTCGGGGACGGTGATGGTCAGGTAGACGAAGTTCTTCTCGGGATCGGTGCTGGAGGAGCGCTGGGCCCAGAGAACTGCGAGAATGGGCGGGAGCACGTGTCAGCAAGGCAAGGCAGGGAGGGCATGGCAAGGTCAGGCCGGGTGGGTGGCGCAACAGAGGGCGCGTCGACGCCAGGAGTGTTTGTCGCACGATGCCCACTGGGAGTGCTGCTTGGCCGCGCAAGGCATACAACGCGGAGGAAAGAAGGGGGGGGCTGGAACTGCTAGACTTACCCTCGGGAGTTGCGGTGGTAGCCATTGTGTGTGTTTGTTTGCGTGGGATTACCGTGAAATCACAGAGTGAGTACGAAGCCTGGGGGAAGTTTTTCGGGAGCTGCAGGAGAGAGGCGGCGTTTGTGGTTTGGCTTGTCCAGGATTTTGACGGGGAGTGGAGACTGATGTATTTAGGCCGAGTAGGAGGGCGGGAGGCGGCAGGGGAGCTCTCTGATGAGGCAAACGCGGGGTATGGGCTCGGAACCAAATGGATCGGATTGAGCAGATGGGCTGGCTGCCTGTTTACAAAGATGTTTGGGGATATGGAACAAAAAAGGAAAAAAAGGAGGACTTGCTGATGGGTTGGTTTGACTTGTGTGAATATATTTCAGAAGAGCCAAGGCGTGGGTGGTGTGGTATTGTTGAAAGGATGATTGTTTTGCTCTCGGACGTCAGCTGTGAGGAATAAGGAAGGGCAGCTTGGGGTGTGAGTGAGGCTGGGGGTGCAGGCCCAGTGACACCATCAGGACAAGCTCATGGAATTTCTCAGAACCACGGAGATCCAGGCCAGGCCCGGGAGCTACCTCCCGGGTGCAGTCCCGAGGTCGTTTCTACGGAGCACATTACAGGCACAGCAAGCCCAGGCACAGTCCACAAGAGCAGGACCCTTACCCCAGTGAACCCTCGAACCCCACACCGCCGACAATGGCCATCACCATCCCTTTGTTTTCTCTAACAAGGCTGTCCCACAGGGCTGCTAGGCTGCAGTCAAAAGAAGACCCTAGGCCAGTCGGTGTCTAGGCATGTGCGCAATACAAGGCTGAATCAGATATCACTACAGATCCAGGCACCAAGCAGTGGAAGTCTATAGCTCACAGGCACTGGTACTTGTGAGCCATTGCATGTTTACTAACCATATACTTAGAGGCTGAGGCAGTCTAGCTGGTAGTTGAGAGTATCCACACAGAGAGAAGGCATAATCTACCTAGGTAGTCTTATGACACTGAGTAAACATACTTGATCAACTCAAAATAACATAGTACCTAACTTAACAAGAACTAATCAAACCAAACCCGGTTGAACAAGTTGACCAATTACCAAGTGCCCATCCGTCACTCCGTCACTCCGTCAGGCCTGGCGGATGGCGGAGTCGAGACCCTGCCCAGATGGCTCCTGCCATGAGACGGGCGCTAACAGAGCCGCAGCCGTAACCGCAACCGTAACCGTAACCGTAACCATAACCAGTCTGCCACTCCAGCGCATTGGGCCACGACCCGTTTGGCCCTGTTGCTCACGTAATCACCGTGCCTTGGCCTGGCCAATTGACCCGCAACCACTACGTCAACTTCCCTACGTCCACCCCCATCTGGTAGTCCAACGCGCACCGTTATCCCAAACGTGACAACCCTCCATTTCCAGATCCTCGCTGCCGCAAACGCGCCCCCTCTGCTCCTTCAGGGCAGCTTCCATATCCTGCACCCACAGTTCAATCTCCAGACATGGAGACGTTAAGAGGCCTCTTCGCCAAGCCAGATCCCGCGGCACAAGTCAGTTCAGCCCAGCCCAGCCAGCCCAGCCAGCCCGACCGCCCGACCGCCACATGTCACCGTCAACGTCGATTTCAACGTCGATTTCAACGTCGATTTCAACGTCGACGCCTTGCTGCCCCGCCCGTCTCCTCGCAACGTGTCTGCTAATAACCCGATGCCGTGCCAGGTGCGAAAATGTAACATGCTGCTCCGCCAGAACATGCGCAAGCTCGACCGCGACATCACCCAGGCCAAGCAGCTCGAGATCAAGGCCAAGAACCTCATCGTGGCCGCCGACAAGCGCGCCCAGAAGGACCCCTCGCGCAGGAAACAGGCCGAGAAGGACGCCCGTGACTTTGCCCGCGAGCTCATCCGCGCCCGCAAGTCGTCCGCCCGCCTCGTCACCTCCAAGGCCCAGCTCAACTCGGTGCAGATGCAGGTCAACGAGGCCTTTGCCGTGCGCAAGATCGAGGGCTCCATCCGTGCGTCGGTCGGCATCATGAAGGACGTCAACACCCTGATAAAGCTGCCCGAGCTGGCGGGTACCATGCGGGACCTGAGCGTCGAGCTGATGAAGGCTGGCGTCATCGAGGAGATGGTCGAGGAGACCCTGCCCGAGGACGACGCCCTGCTCGGCGAGGACGAGGAGGCGGAGGGCGAGGTCGACAAGGTCCTGGGCGAGATCCTCAAGGGCAAGATGGAGAAGACGGGCCAGCTCCCCAGCGCCCCGCCCCAGAAGATCGAGGAGCCCGCCCAGCCCGCCGCGGCCGTCGAGGAGGACGACGAGGAGGACATGGAGGCCACCATGGACCAGATGAGGAACAGGCTGGAGGCCCTGAGGAGCTAGACGGCGACGCGCGCTTCCCGGTCCGGGGGTGGGGAGGAGGGGGTGGACGTGGAAGGTTCATGGTTCGACGAGATCATCTGCACGGAGTATGGAGTTTGGGTTCCAGCTTTCGGTCTTCCATATAAACCAAAACGCTTTGGATGGATTCCAGTACCAGACATAAAGTGGCCGGCGGCGCAGTTGGGAGGAGCCGGTGCTTTTGAAGGCTTTATTTGTTTATTTCTATTCATCTATACATACTGCCGCGGCTCCCATCATCAGAAGAGAAGCCACCGAACTGATGTGGGATTAGTCCAGGAACACCTGCCATTAACCCCGTTCAGCGCCTGTATACAATCATGACAGTGCCGGTGGTCGCTGAGTCTACCTAAGCACCAACGACGGCACTTGGAAAACGCAGGTGTTCACAGGAAAGCGATCGCGTTTATGAATACCACGAGATCGCGAGGCGTTGTCGCTCGTCGATGTATGTCCATCTCAACAAAACACCAATAAGAGAAATTAGGCCACAGACGAGGGTCGCGCCGTTATTACCAGCCTACAGCTTGCTCTATACATTGTGCTAGGGGCCCACAGTCGTCTCTACAACAGCCCCGGGCACCTAAGGATCTGTCTGCCGAATCACATCCGTCAATGTGAGGTGAGATCGTCTGGCTCATGAGGAGGACACCGCGATTCGAAAATGTTCCTTTCCGTCCGTGGTCCATTTATCATACTCGAACTTGATGATGACCAAGCCGATGCACGACTACATCCCATTTCTTTCTGTTGATGCGGTATATCATGCTACACTCCGCTATATTATCGCGAGTGGTATGCTCTTTCCGGCGACTGACCGTTGTGGAGTTTCGGCTTTTAGACGTCAAAGGCTTCGATGTCAACCAGCCATGCCATCCCTCCTTGTTCCCAGGGCCAGCTGCGTTCGCTTCGACATGATGGAGGCTTGGGGGTCCAGGTGATGCTAGCCCTACCGACAGTGGCTCCAAATGGATCACAGTCCATCCCAAATTCACTGAGGATAATCAGCCTTCAGCCCACCCGACGCGTCAGCCCGCACTCGCATGGCGGGCGCATCGTGTGCTGTCCAGCGCAGTTGGTTTGGCATAACCATAGTTGAAGCTGTGTTCAATAGTGGCTACAGCTCGGAACTATATTGGGTGAGGAGCCTTCGACGGCTTGGCTTCGGTTATCGAAGAGATGAGTATCAACCTCTGCTTCTGATTTTCGGAACAACTCCTCCACAGGCACGATACCGACGCGTATGGCGCTGAATCAACTCAGGGCTGTCGCAAACCGCCACTGCTAGTCAGCCCCTCTCGAGACAAGATGCCGTCGTCCACCAGTCTGCGCTCATGTCGGCCTCCTCCAACCATAAGGGAGCCATGACCTTGTGTGAAAGGCCCCCCTGGCCGTCCCAAATCGCACCTCGCCTTCGCAGTTCCTCGCAAACACATGTGCAGTAAGGAGAGGGAGGGCTCTCTGTGCAGAAACTCTAGGCCTCCTGGACCTCTTGGCTTCAGGACTGGCGGTTCCGACTCGCCAGGAATTCCTGCAAATCAAAACGGTGAACACCCATCCGCCAGCACACCAAAATGGGCTTCCCAGCGAGTGGTCTGGACAATGGCCGACTTGCACCGGATGCCTTCCCGGGATGTAAAGAGACAAGGCTCCGGGTCTTTGGCACCGGGAAGGTTGTCGCGTCTTCCCCAAACTGGCGCCTCCCCAGAACAGAAAAGCAGGCTTCTGGGCGAAAACGATATTTCCACGAATCACCATCACACACTGCACCCAGCCCCAGATCGACTCTGGCTCTGGCGCGACAGCGGTGTGTGTGTGCCCAACACCGGATTCTTCACTCACATAGACGCGGTTTTGGGTCGATCTGTGATCGGGTTTTTCAAGAATCTCGATGGTTTTTGACCGCATTGATTGCCAGCACAGCACAATGGCCACGCCCCGGTCGCGTAACCCTCAAGTGCTCGCCTCATCCCCCACCCTTAGGCTTTTGGGCATGGGAACCAATCCAAGCAGCATGTGATGCAGCCATTTTCTCGCCCAAAGCCTGAATTCCACTGAGACACTTGCCCCCCGTGGCCCCGATCTAGGCCCGCACGCACCTCAGCTGTCGAGAACAAGGGTCCGACCGAGGCCGCTTTGAGTCACGAGGCAGAGGTCGTCGAGATGGCCTTCGAGGGTAGGCCGTGGGGGTCCGGTCAGGTGAACCCACGCAGCCACAGCCCGCGCCACGGTAGTCAGCCACCTGCATAGCTACCTATACTACATGCCTTATCCTGCCCGGCAGCCTGGACTGAGTGGGATGAAGTGGGGTGGGGAGACACGACAGCATACAAAGTAAGTACAAGCAGACGCCGATATCCCAGGCTCCGGTCCACGGAGGGTGCCAGCTATTGCTGAGCCAACCGACCAACTATGCGCAGTAGGCATCGTACTACGTAGCAGCTGGGCTACCTAGCTAGGCTACACCTTCTTTTGCTCACCGCCCCCCCCCCCCACGAAGCTCGAGCAGCTCCTGGCATGTGAAGGAGCGCGCTCGCCACCACCTACAAAACGAAAGGAGGCAGCAGAGCTCCTATCATACACGCTGCATCCGCCGGGACGCCGTCGCTCTGAAACAACGCAGGCGAGGTTGGCGGGAAGACGGCTGAAACAGAATGTGACCTCCATCCTCGTGCGTCAGGACCCCATCCGGGCTCCCGAGATCCCAATATCTTGGTGGGAGGGGAGGGGAGGGGACTGGGGAGAATTCTGTCCGGACTCCCCACCACAGCGGCAGCCGCAGGGCCCAATAACTTGATTATTAGCCGACACGACGGCTGGACGGGCGCGGGCGGGACGAAAATTTGACGCGATGGCGGTTTCCTAGATTTTTCCCGGTATTGGCGCCAGTGGGTTGTTTTGGGGTGGGGTGTTGGGGGCGGGCACCCGTACCCATTAATCCCGTAGGATCTATCAGTATATCGGCTGAGGATCTGCCATGGCCGCCGCTGCGGAGGTCTCCACCCCCACGCGTGTCTTCACACAGACCCCGAGAGGTTGGGAGCTGATGGCGTCGGTGGGATAAAAACTCGATGCGCATACTATGTAGGGCAAAATATCGTAGTCACCGAGGGGATGGTCAAAGTCTCTCGCGGACCATGACCGAGGACCACGGCGGCAGCCCAAGGGGAACCCGGTTGGGTTGCCTGCCAGCCAACAGAATCATGTTGGCTGGTCGGAAGTGAGATTTTTTCTTTCTTTCTTCCTTTCGTTCTTTGAAGGCATCGGCTGTCATCTGCAGGCGCTCAGACAACGTTGCATGCCCCTCGCGTCAAGTCTTGGGCCGCTTCCAGGCGTCCTTCTAGAAGCATGTTCACGATGCGGAGGACCCTTACCCGATCAAGGTTCGGGACTGACATCAGTGAGGCAAAAAATCCGAGGAGAATAGGCCCGAACTCGAGCTCGGCCGCGAGAGGCAAAGGAAACGCTCTAGAAGAAGGGAACGAGAGAAGGGGAAAAAATAGGCTCACGCTTTCATGGTTTCGGATGTAGATTCCATTTCTGTCGAAAAACACGGCGCTCCCTCCCAAAGCCTGCCGTCATAGGGGTGTGTACACGGAAGTGCTGTGGTGTATAGTTTGCCCGTGGAGATTCATCGGCGTGTATGGGTCACCCGATTCCTGAGTCGTTTGCCAGCCACGGGCTCGAGGGCTGGTCCATGGCCCCCAAATCCGAAGGGAAGATTGAAACAGAGGCGGGTTTCCGACTGATTCATTCAATCGACAAATTTGTGTTTGCCGCGGGGCCATGGCAAACTGTTTGTTGGGCGCCCCCCCCCCTTGCACCCCGGGTTCGAGTTCTTTTCTGATGACTTGATGACGTCGGCGGGTGGTGTGCCTCCCGGTTTGCCGTTATTGTTCCACGGTGATTGCTTCCTGCACGAAGGGTCCTTGCTGGGGGCGGATCTGCTTTGACAACTTACAAGAGTCAGTCAGTCACAGCGGAAGAGTTTGCTATCCTGCGGCAATCATGTCCCTTTCCGAATGAGGCCAGGACCCCTACCAAGCAAAAGTTTGATTGACATAGTAATGTACTTATTCCCTTGGTGTCACTAGAATCTCGGATAACTATTCACGTATTAATTGTGGCTCGGGAAATCTACAACCGAGACGGCGCGCGAGGCTCTCCCAAGCAACGGGATCGAAGATGCCTAGGTAGACTGCCTCCCGGGCCGAAGTTCTAGAGCGCACTGCTTCAAGAGGTTCCAGTCCATTGTCGGCGGGCAGGTTGTATACTACGTGTAGCGTAGATCGCGGGTGTCTCACCCCATAAAAACTGCTCCAGCCAGGCAGCCAGGCGGGGTCCATCTGGACTCATCCGGGCTCGATCTGCGGAGGTCGGCCTCGACCGTGATCACCATCCTGGCCTGAGCGCTGGCGGTTGGCAACGTTGATCAGTTCTGAATCAAGGGCCGCCGGCGGGTCGGATCCGTGCAGAGGAGGGTCCACCGTAGTACTTTGGAGAACATCACAGGAAAAGAGGTGCTTCTGGCATCTCGCGCCATCATCCCTGGCCAGGGCAAGGCTGGCGCCGGCCGTATGTAGGGACTCCTCATCCTGACATCCCAAGCCTCGCATTTTCTAGCCTCCCGCGATTTATTCGTGACGAGTCAAGCGGCGGCCAACTTCTCCCCATGCGCTCGGCCGAGTGAAACGGGAGGGCTCAAGCAGTCGGGGTATATTAGTTACCTAGATTGACGGGGGGGGGACAACGACGGCCAGGAGGAGAAACCTGTCATCCCAAGGTTCCCTTTCTCCGGGAATACTCCGCCGCTACCCGGGATTGCTCCCAGATCATCATGTCGAGACACGGGCCCCCCTGGCCGTTGGGCCGTGGGAACATCGCCGGGCCTGCCAGCCAGCCAGCCGGCCTGTGGCCGCAGACTGCCACAAATACTCGACGCACGCGGCAAGACAAGTCAGGAAAAAAAAAAAGCCCAAAGTACAGGCGAAGACGTGGGGAAGGGGGAGAGAATCCGGGTTGCCAGCGCAGCCTGCACGTAGCCAGCCAGCCATCCAGGCGGGCAGCCAGCTCAGCCATCATCATCATCGTCACCGCCCTTTTTTTTTGTCGCGTAAGTGCAGCAGTCGACGTGTTTGAAATGCGCCCCCTCGCTGGCACATCAAAAGTCCAGCCCTATTCAGGCGCATGAATGCCATGTAGAGAGATCGCTGGCGAGCGCCCCATGCAGGGAAGCCAAGTCAGCCTCTTTTAGCTCCTTTAGCCAGAATCGGCCGGCCGAGGCCAGACGCAGACGGGGTTGGGCGTGTCTGCCTCTCCCTCGCTTTGGGCCTCGACGCACCCAGGGCTGCGCCTAGAATAGCTGGGTTGGTTGGTCTGGGTTTGACCGCCGCCCCTTGTGCGCCTATGCCTGCATTTCTCATGCCCTTCCTGCCAGCCTGTTTGCCTCTTTGCGTGCCCGCCTGCCCGCCCTGCCTGGACCGCCCCCGGGCTGGAGTGAATTTGTCTACATGGGATGGACAGGGCGCCCCGCGTATCTACCCGGCTTGGATGCTTGTTGTACTTGGATGGTCTGTGCAGATACCGCCTGGGGTCTAAATTCATCAATCACGTCCCATCCCAGCATGCCGGCAATGGGATCCTGTGGATGCCGCAAATATGGGACGGTGCGGGCACAGACGTTGCAGAGTTCGCGTGGCATACGAGATATGCCTTGATATGGGCGGTATGACGATGCTGTGCGAAAACGAAAAGAGAGAGAGGGCTTGTACAAGATTCGTCTCGACTTTTGCCCGACTCAGTCCCCCCGCCACGATGAGTTGCTCTTGGGCCCTTGCGGGGGCGCGCCTTGCGGGAGCCTGCGGGGCGCCCGGTCTTCTACCACCCGACCGTCAAGCAATCAATCAATCAATCAACCTGTCAGGCCGAGTCGAGCCCGGGTAGTAGCTCAGACCTTGGCCGCAGCTGATGTCAGAAAGAGACGAGTCTGTGTGTGCGAAGAGGCGGGAGGGACGGCTGCCGGGCAATAGTTTCCATCACAGCGTCGCACGGATGGGTGCCGTCGTGAGGAATAAGATGCGAAATTATCTACGGGAGCTGACGGCAACCCGCTGCGATGGGGCTGCGGTGCGACGTGATGGAACGCGGCTGTCGACACTCCTTAGCCCCAAAGACGGCCGGCCGGACGGGACGAGTCGAGATTAACGGGCGGGATTTGGCATGACGGCCCCTTTACCAGGCAGAGCGAGCCACGGAAGTGATGACTGACTGTCATGACACGGCTCGTGGCACCTGATGCCATGCCCGCCTCTTTAAGATGTATGTAGCACACGCATATTGTCGGTGAGGTTATCACGGGAAATCTGAGTCAGTTTGCTACCATCGCCATGGCTACTCCGAAGGGGTCGCACGGCGTGCGCAATATGGGTGATCACTGATCCGCCTCCGCACTCTTCCTCCCCAGGAAACCGGTTTGGCTGTCCGGGGCGGTGGAGCTGAGGGAGGGGGTAGGAGGAGAAAATGATGACGGCGCGGCGTAAGGCGTGGAGAACAAGCGGCGGGCGTGTTCAATCAATTTTTTTAAGCTCTCATGTACCTGGCCGAGTACAGCATCTGTCGCACGTTTTCGGCAAGGGTACGAAACCTGCCGGGCTGGCAAACTCGTTCTCTCTCCCTCACAGGCCCAAGCCCGCAGTTGAGTGTACATGCTCGCGTATAATAGTCTACATGTAAAGTGGCAACGGCCCCGCCCACTGACGGAGAGAGAAAACAAGAAAATGAAGGCCCCCGTTCCGAGGCCACCCTGTGCAGCCTCCCAGCCGAGGCCGCTTGGACGGACAAAGCGTGAAAGGGAGAAGGAGACACGACTAAGTTGGCGACGGGATGATGGCATCCTGAGTTGCCGCCTGGGATGCGAGCATCGCCGGCGTGGAAGACAAAGTTTGGTGCCGCTCTAGGCAGTGGCTTTGTGTGGACCATGCGAGTGTCTACACTACATAGTACAGCCCTTTCGATTCGAGATGCCGAATTAGGTGCGATTTGCTCGCAGTGGCTGCCCAACCAGACGGGCTGAAGCCGGCCTGGCGGTTTGTTTGGGTCTCTGCGAGTTGGGGTCGGCGTTTGACCTGAACATCGTATCCCGTCATGTCCTGTCATGTCCTGTCATGTCGTGGCCCTATTCTTACCCGGAATCCTTCTCAGGCGAGCCTATTTCCCAATTTAGGCCCGAGCTGAATGGCCTCATGTTGTTGCTGCCGGCCAACCAACGGGAGGTGGCAGATGGTACCCTCCTCCTGCCTCCGCCCGCCCCCCTCACATCCCCCTTTTGCCGTGACCGGTGAGAAGCAGCAAACACCAACAGGACCAACTGCAAGGTCAGAAAAGAAGATAGCACATGCAGTCACAGTCACAGCCGAGCCAGCGGAAGAACCAAAAAAGAATGAGATGTGCGAGAGGCCAGTCGAACGGACGGGAGGCCGTGGTTGTTTCAGCTTCGTCTGCCCGAGCCCGGCTGTTTGCATCTGATGCCCCGGAACAGGGCGTGTTGGCGGCGGAGGAGGATGCCCCAAGGAGAAAAGGAAACGTTTCGAGCGGTGAGATGGCGCGTCTGCAGGGCCTGCGCACCCGGACGCCTGGACGCGATGCCCCCATGCCATGCTATGCGATGCAATAAGGGACGACGGTAAGTGAGAGCCGGCAGCCGGGGCAGTGTGTGTGTGTGTGTGAGAAGGGGGCGCGCGCGATGAGGGGGCCTGGCCGATGGCGATCTACATTCGGGGAGCGATTGGCGAGGTCCCCAGGCCAATGGTAGGGCTGGCATGAACGAATTGCCGCCGGAAGAGGAAGCCTGGGTGCCATGGCAGAGGAAGAAGAAACAAAAAAAGAGGAAGATGAAGAAGGTCGCTATGAACTTCATTTTGCAGACCCCCTGCCAAAGTACCAGGGGCCCAGGGGCACCGAGTCCAACCACCCTCCATCGTGTCGGTGATGGTGGTGGTCGTGGTGGAGGGGATGGCGACGGTCTCGGTCTGGCAGGCCCAGAGCAGAGGCGGTCAGACACTCTGCAGGCAGAGAGACATGGCAGTCCTGACAGACCGTTGGGCCTCCCGACCGCCTTTCTGCAATGCACGATGAGTGAGTGAGCAGGAGGGGAGGGAGGGTGACAATCTCGCAAAATAGCGACCTGGCTGGACAACAGGCTGGACGGACGGGCTGGACGGGCTGGACGGGTGTTTGCTTCTGCCGTCCGACCCCCCCCCCTTTCTCAGCCTCTCTGGCACATCGAAGAAGAATACCAAGTACGGCAGGTACTGCCAGTAAAAGAGACCCATCAGCAGCGTGGGGGAGTCGTGTCTACATAGTACATGTATGTACTATGGTAGTCGTTCGGTACCGCCCGCACCAGAACACCAAGGGCGAGACCCTCTGAGACCTGGGAAAACAAGGGGGCTACATAGTACACATAGTAGTGTACATGGGACAGCAACGTTCTGGCCCGGCCGCTCTCTCCCCCCATATCCGATCCCTTCCTCCTTGCCCCGAAACCCGCCGAACCAACTGGGGAAATGTTTGTGCACAGATCCGGTACTTAGGGTACCTCGTGTGCCTCGTGTACGTGCCTCGTGTACTTTGTCCCTCCAAGGCTGCCGCATCCCTGCCCCCCCTGTCTTGTCATCTTCTGCGCTGCGCTGCGCTGCCCTGCCCGCCTGTGTTGCCTTTCCCTCGGACACGCGCAGCCAGCATGTGGATGATTCATATATCATCCTGGGGCTCCCTCCGCCGTCTGACTCTTGAGCCCCCCCGGCTGATGGATAAATCAGATCAATAACTTCACGAACCGAGTTCCTGTCCACGGCTTGCCGTCGTCGACTGACTGACTTCTCACAAATACCACGCACACCTTTCTTGACCGGTTGTGACGGCCTCCCTCCCAACACACGACGCCCACACCAACACCCGCCACCCCAGCCCGGCTTACCTACTTACTACTTACATAGTACATCAACAAAGCCACCCCAGAAACAGGCACACCGGCTGCAGCCCACTTACACGCACGCACGCACTTAGACGCGCTGCCAATACCACCCGCGCCGCAACCGACTCTGGTCTGCCAGACAACCGTATATCAAGGCCATCACCGCCCTTGATACCTCGCTGGTCGACGGAACCAGCCCTGCTCTCACCACAACCATCTCGCGTGAAAGCACGCCTTCTCTCACCCACAGTCACTCACAATCACTCACAACACGCCAACCAACCCCACACTCAAAATGTCCTACGGGTCATACAGCGCCACGTCGGCCATGGAGATCCCATCGCGCCGCAGTGGCTATCACAGCTCATACCTCGACGGCTCCTGCGCCTTCCCGAGCTGGCCACGGCGGGTCTCGCTGGGCGAGCACGGCAACGACCAGCCCCTCGCGACCTCGCGCATCTCGGACGAGGACCTGCTCTTCCTCTCAGAGCCCGTCTTCGCCGACGAGGACGCCCGCTCGGTCTCCAGCTACGGATCCGGCACCCCTTCGCCGCGCCTCGCCCCAGTCCGCCACATGGGCGGCGCTGAGCTCGAGGAGATGAGGCGCGAGCAGGCCCTCCGCCAGCAGGAACTCATGCGCGTCGTCATGGCCGAGAAGGAGCAGAGGCGACAGGCCGCCAGGGCACACAAGCAGCGCAATTCGGGCTCCAAGAAGGCCTCGAGCCCCCGGTCAAAGCTCGCCGCCATGACGCCCATCGCAGAGGCCGTCGAGTGAGCCAGTCACCAGCCCGAGAGGCCGGCTGCCTGCCTTGCTGACAGCCTCCCTCCGTGCCGATGGGGATGCACTCGCACAACGTACGTATAAGCTTACTCAAATCACCCTGTTTGTAATCCTCACTCTTGCCTGCGCCGTGCTGCACCCCTCGCACTCACTTCCCACTGCGCTGGGCCGAGTGTTGCACAACTACCACCTCGTTCCCGAGGGTCCTTTTGCCTGCAGATTGCCTCCCACCCCCATCTTACCCGATCGCAAACATCCCCCCGTCCGCCTGCTATGGGGAGCTTGCTTGCTGACAGCCATCGCAGTCTTACTCATCTATCGGGCCCATCCTTCGGTGACACCCCCAAACATCCTGATGTTCTAAATTCAATTTGGCCCGACCCGACACTCCGCGGTGCATCTGCCTAGCCTCTTGGGCTCTCATTCAACCGCCACCACCCTTAATTTTCATTTTCCGGACGTTACACCTTCTTCTTTGCGGTGCACCTCTTGCGGACGCAGCAGCCTCCATGGCAAAACCCAAGGCACCACACAAGACGCACATGCGGTTCTTGGCTGTGGTGTCGTGCAAAGGTCACCAGTCACTGGGTCACCTGCTTTGGCCCGGGGGACGACACACTTGACTTGGTTCCCCACGAAACACGCGCAGCCTGCCGAGACACACCCACCGGGTGCGACCTGGCGTCGATCCGTTCCAATTTGGGGTTACCCGGATCTGGGCCTTCGCCTATTTCGCCTGTCTCCCTTGTCGACCCTTTCGGCAAACCGGCCTGGCACGCGGCGGTGTACGCCGCGGCGCGACCAAGAACAGCCATCGGGATGGAACGGGCTGCGACTTGCGGAGGTGCGGAGGAACCATCCCCTTCCCCCACACGGTCGCACATTTCAGCCGGATTTCCATCGGGATTTCTTTCCTGCTTTCAATCAAACTNCCCCCCAACTTTTAACTTCCCGAGGCTGGTCGACTTCGGCTGTGCCACCCGCGCCAACCTGGGCTGGCCTCGGGCTGGCTCGGTCAACTCATCCACACCCTCACTTTCGCTCTCGCTCAGGAGCTGGGCGGCGGCGTTGCAACAACACCCAAACAATGCAGCACAGCAACCCTCTGCGACAAAGCACATGCAAGCTCTTCCAGGGATACCATCTCCTTGCAAGCGCCAAGACGGACTCATACCGACACAGAAGTACCAACTAGGGAAGAGTCGGAGCGTACTTCTGGGCTTTCACTTCTTTCTTCCCATTTTACCTTTCTTTTTCTGATTTTCGCGTGGATACTCGGTGACGGATAGGGACAGCAGGGAGACACAGAACATGTCACATTGGGAGTTTGGGATCTGTCACCATCGTTGGGACACTGACGGGACACTTGCATCATGGTTTTTGGTTTATGCAGCGAGCAATCTCTTGTCCTCTTTCTTGTTATCCTTTTCCACATAGCCAGGAGTTCATGTTTGAAGGCGCACACAGAGGAGACGGGCACACACAACCTGGTCCCGCCACCTTGGAGTTGGTCCTTCTCAGCACCCACATCTTCCTGGCATCTTATTTAGGTAGTTTTAGCATTTCGGTAGATACCCCCCGCCCGTCACCTCGAGTGCACGCGAGCCTTGATAGCGATTCTTTTCAAATCACATTGACATCTCACACACACACACACACGCAACTGATTCATTCTCGCACGCTTCGATCTCATTAGTGTCCATCCAGTCCCACCTGTTATATGCTCCCAGCCTAGGCAATTACTCGGGCCAAAGTTCCCTAGGGCAGCCCCTAAGAACCCGCAACCCTCTTCTCCCGCCCGGCGCCTCTCCACCCGAGCGCTAACGGG
Organism: Diaporthe aspalathi; assembly: GCA_001447215.1. Classification (NCBI taxonomy): domain Eukaryota; kingdom Fungi; phylum Ascomycota; class Sordariomycetes; order Diaporthales; family Diaporthaceae; genus Diaporthe; species Diaporthe aspalathi. The sequence goes on from LJJS01000561.1 coordinate 80,836, forward strand.
CATCCGCACCGACACGGTTTCTTGGTGAGCCTGGACCGGCCCCCCCTTCCCCGTCTGGGTCTGGGTCTGGGTCTATCTAAGTCGACTCACAGTCCTCGGCATCACATACCAGATGAGGTGGGCACGCACGATTGAGTTTCCCTTGCGACGGCGCTTGCGGAGTCTTTCAAAGGCTCGCCGGTGGGTGGGGTCGACGTTTGAAGGAGATAGACTCAGATACACCCACCCTACGGAGAAGACTTCCATCAGAGACGGCCCCGTCCTGGGCGGCAAGGCCCCCTCAGTCCTCCGCCACTGCAAGACAAGCAAGCCAGTTCTTCACGCGATATTGTTGTCCCTTCCAAGGACGGCTTGGTTGCACACTCCGGACCGACATCATGCTCAGAGTATTCAACAGTTTGGATAGCCATGTGCACAATGTACAGTACCGGTACCTCACCCACCTTCCACCTCACTACCTAGGTCACATAGACTCACCAACACTTACGCAAACTACAGAGCTTTACTGATATATTTCTTATTTACGGTACAAATCTGATCCTACATCATCTACATAACTACTCTGGAATGTTTTGTTCAAATTTTTGAGTTGGCCAAGAGCCTTCTAAAAGAGCAGGTCTATTTACAAGGTATTGATTAGTAAACCGCATATGCTCTGGAGCTGGTGCGTACTAGTTTATCCTGGGGTATTTGGAAGGTGTGTCGCCAGCGTGCTAACGAAGGACAAGGTCAAGAATCTCACGGGGGCGTCTTGTATCAGTGATGAAGCTTCTTCTGCATTGGTCCTCGGCTTTTTCGCTGAGGTCAAATCTCTGATTATTGCCACGCATTTCTGGTCTCGCCTGCCGTCACAAGGCCGATGATGGCCTCAGTTTTTCGAGCCTCAGACCTGAAGGTCCTGATAAGGACGCTTGTCACAGAGAGTCAGCGATTGAGGTTTGTAAACACCTCGAGTGATTGAGGCCTCACGAATGCAGGCTGTCCGCCGGGTTCTCAGCTACGTTTGGCAGTGAGAACCACAGCCGTCGTAAAGGAACTGGTCCCATTGCCTGCCCACTCTGGGGAGTATTTGATCCTGGGTTCGCAGCCATCCTGGCTTCCTTCCTCCTTCTCGATCTTTTGGTAGCCCCAATGATTCTCAACTCCTAGCTACCTTTAGTCTAGATACCATTGCTTTCTTTGGAGATCCGCACAAGGCGGCCCTCTTCCTTTCCACAACACTGAAACCTACACACCCCAAAGGCAGCCAACACCAGAGCTTATTAGCGTCAATAGGTCACCGTCACGGAATCATCGTGGCCGGTTATGTAAGTGTTTCCGAAGAGCCACTTCATTGCATCAAACGGCGCTGACCGGTTCCAAAAGAGAAACAACGCGCCTGCAAACAACCCGAGGCATCGCGTAGCTCAGCCCCCGACGTTGGCATCTCGGACACGGAGCAGCGGGCCCGTCGCCTCAAAGAAGAGCTTCTTGCATGGCGGCGCGTACATAGCTGACCATTGGCTTACTGAGACCAATAAACATTGGTCGGGAGCTCAGCAAGAGGCCACTCAGAAGATTTCATCCCGCAAGGGGGCGCTCGCGGAAGCAGATTTGGGCCTGCAGCGTGCTCCCTGAATCTGTGGCGCGACGAGCGTCAACCGTCAGAGACACTTGATGAACGGATGGTCGATCACCTCATCGATGAAAGGCACAAGGAGCGGAAGGAGTCACACCCAGAGCTCATGGCACGGGAGGAATCAACCAGGGAGGCCCGTCAAGCTTCTTCTACTGGAGGGTACGCCTAGGATCTTTGCCCGCATGTGTCACGCGCTCTGTGGTTGACTTTTTGACGCCAGCTACCTAGTTCTATGTTCGGCATGGATCCTCAACACAGATGCCCGTTCTGCGCCACGACGACGCCGCCAGCATACGGGCCTATCTTTTAACTGCCATCAATTTCCACTCAGGACCCACCATCAACACCTCAGGCACGCTTGCCATGCCGTCGGGAACTCTGGAGTTTTGGGGACCAGGGCCGTCTCAGGTAGCAGCACTGTGGGGGGTTTAGAAAACTCCTAACTGACACAGGCGGTTTTTACTTTTCCCGGTGCAGACCGTGTGCGACGATGAGTGTAGACATTGGTCTCCATCCCTACTAATGGACGCGGCAGTTGTATTGTAGCCTGCCAGGGAGCCCAGCGGAGGAGAGTTAGGAAGCACTGCCGGTTCGGAACCGGGAGTCTTCGAGACGCCTCCTTGAAGTATATTTCACCCCAAGGTCACACGATTCCAGCCGTCAGGTTTTTGATGCTCAAGAGAAGGACATGGCGAGGAATGTATTCTATGAATCAGATCTTGCGGTCCTTCTGCCCGAGGTTGCTGAGCCGCGAGGACTGTTGTCTGCTCATGTACTAGGGCTATCGATCGTATTGCGAACCTCTTCCTAACCTGGCTATCTGCACTGTGTGTCTTGTCTATCACTAGGGCTTTGAGCATTTACTATAGTATGAAGGGACCACTACAACCCTTTCATAAAGACTACTTATGTAGTCGGATTCAGAACGAAACCAACTACTACCTAGGTACCATATTCCAGACTGAATTGTTTGTAAGCCCGCAAAAATGCCAACACCATCCATCCCTAAAGGCCCGACAAGAACCGCCGGGCTGTCCAAGTTTGCATCACACTGCTCTGCAAAACCCTCGCCCACTGTTGAGACACCTTGCCGAGTGCCATCGAAAGATTCCCATCTACCCCTCCTCCTTCTCAGCCAGCAGGTGACCTCCCGTCATCCAGGACTTCCAGCTTGCCATTCGACACGAGCACGACACACCGAGGTCACCCGCCCCCCTCCTGCATCGCGCGAGTATAGACTAGCCCTCGAGAGCCCTGCTCCGAATGGCGGACGATCAGGAAGCTCCGGCCGGCATGAGCACCGGCAAAGGGGCCTGAGGTCTGCCCTCCATCCAGAGGCAACGCTTCCCAGTGGACGGTGCCGACTCGTCCCAAGTCGAGAGGTCAGCGTCGCGCCCTTGCCCAACACACTCGCGTTGTCGGCATTCGGGCGGGCGTTTTGGGTGGGGGACATGGGGGCTGCGTGACAACCGATGGGCCAGACGGACAGGAAGCCGCCGGCTGTGACCAACAGGGGGTGGTGCCACACGGGGATTAGGTCTGATCGATGCAACGGAGGACGTTGTTGACTCAGCACCGGGGGGGGAGAGGGGGAGGCGGAGGGCGGATGGAGGAGGGAGAAGGGGGAAGTTGCACTTTTAGCGAGCCCCAAAACCTTAGAGGCAAATGGGACAACAGACGGGGGGGGAGAGAACGTGGTCAACCAATAGGAATTTCACCTCATGGCGGGGGGCCCTATGGTGGCCAATCAGGGAGCAAAAACGCCTCTGTCCGGGCGAGGTCAAGATATCTTGGAGGACCTGGGTCGAACACTACTTGTGCCGCAAGCCCAAGATGGGGCCAATGGTTCTTCATCGCCGGAGCTAGGCCGTTATTAGAATCGCACAGGCGCGGGTTTGTCCGACATCATACATCAAAACGTGTTTTGCTGTGACCCGGAAGTATCCTGACCAATACCTTGCTGGCCGGAGCAAGAGAAGAGGGCTGAGCGTTTAATATGGATAGGCCGGCTTATGACGGTCGACAACGCGAATTGACCATGAAAAGGTACAGCATAGACCTCGTCCCCAGGGTCAGTGCATTCCAGAGGTAGAACGTCATCATCCATGACAGTCTGCAGGCCCCGGTGCTCACTGCTTGACTGTGAGAGCGCACCCTGCGCGGGAAAAAAAAAAGTGGCCAGGTCTTGTCCATAACCTCTCCACTCACATGCAGGCACCACGCGAGGTGTTCCGTGGCTAAGGGCATTCGTTCCGTACGGGCGAGTAATAGAGGGCGGTTGTCCGTGTCCGTTCACACAACACAAGACGACGCGCCGTCGTAGGACAAACGTCCTGATATTGATACACCACACCCAAGTGTCTGCGTAAAGTAAATTTCGACCGAGAAACTCTCTCATGGCTGACAGTCAGAATGACCCGTCCTGGGCTTCGTTCTGCGCTGCTCATCGTCGGGGCAATGCTGGCACGGTGATGGTGGCGTGCTTTTCAGTGAAGTGAAGACTGACCCCAGGCTTTCTGCTATGTTGAGCAACGGTCCTGTGCAAGTGGTGGGTGACGCAGCGATACTGTTTGTTCATGGTGCCTTCACTGCTTGGAAGCGCTCGAATCAGGGCCGAGCTTGTCATACGTGTGTGGTCCGAAGCACGCCAGAACTCAGCGGGCGTTTCGATATGATAATTACCCACCTTACCATACATATAGAGTTGGTAGTCGTTTTTTCATCGCCGTTTGGCTGGTCTGTGCAGATGGCATCGCATCACAGGTAGCCATCGTCAACGTACCAGGCCAGCTTGCTTGCGAGCACATACGCAGTTCCGGAGGACCCGGTCATTGATGAAGATCGTTGCTGTATTGCCCGGGCCGCCACAGGCATAGGATGTCGCGTTGCGCGAGGGCGTGACCTCCTCATGCAGCGTGTTGACGAAGAAACACGGCTTGTTTTCAGGATTGAAACGCAGCGTAGTGAGTTGATAGTGGACTCGGATGTCTTCGGTATCGTCTACGAGGACCCGCGGCAACCTGATGTGGTTACGCGGGTCGGGCAGAGGTTCGTGGCGGAAGAGGGGAATACCCATCTGGGTATGGTATGGTGCGGGTACTCGTTCCTGATGAGCCCAAATCGTGGCTCTGCCTTGTCGTGTGTACAATTAATTCCTGGTTTGCCCGTCGGCCGGTGATTAAGAAGATCAAATGCAGTTGTCCCCGGTGCTCAATGGGGTGACAGTCACGACTTGAAATCGTTGACTTCAGCAGAGCCTAGTAGTGAAGGCTTACCACCCTTCAGGACAGGAATCCGCCTCTGAGATCAAAACAGAGGAATGACAAGGCGAAGCAATACGCTCCTGGTCGTACCAAAGTGCCCAAGAAGTAGCGTAGCCTAGGAATAACAAATCAATTACGTACTGGTGGTTTCAGCCTTGGTATGGAGTTGGAAGGCTTCTGGAGGGTAATGATGCCTGGGATGTGACATGCCCGGGTGGTCAGAATGCACCTCGCCTCGGTTGTTCTCTGGACGAAGGGTGCAGATTGATCTCCTCCCGGCCAATGACCACCAGGCGCGCGAGGGAACGGTGTGCTCGGAATTCTCTCCTCATTCATCACGGGCTCTTACGGCTCCCAGCAGCGGTTGACTGGCACCATCCACCCCTTCAAAGGCATTCTGCACTCACCTCAGGTGTTGTCGACAGGACCTCAGACGCCGTGACCGAAATGTTTCAAAAATCATCGTTCCATGGCTGCCTTGAGACCTCGCCCGAGATGCCGGGAGGAGTGGTGCAGTGCATTAGCGTTTTATGTGGGCTTACAGCCTGTGAGAACTGCGTGATCCATCTCGACCAACCTTCTCTCGCGCTTTGTAGCTTGAGGTCCGCCCAAGTGCCCCATATCCTGCCTAATTGGTTGTATCAGTTGAACATGATTTGATGGGAATGTCTCGGATTACGGAGACCTTGGCGCCTGACTTTTCTTGTGTGTCTTGTGTCTTCTTCAAGACCAAGATGATTGAAGAATCATGTGTTTCGACCCAAGAGCTAGAGAGGTTAATGTTCATGATCAATCCAGTCGGCACAGCTCAGCTCCGGAAAGAATAGCAGTCGAGCGGGAGGATTTGACAGTATGATGGAGGGGCAGTTGTCAGGTCAGGTCAGGTCAAATCAATGGCATTCGGGATTGAAAGAGACGAGGCGGGGTTATCATCAGTCACAGCAGAGAGTCTGGCCCCAGATCCCGGGCTGCCGTCTGCCATGACAGCAGCAAGAGAGAGAACAGAGGGGCAGAACGGGGAGGAGCCCGAGTCATCAGTCCAAGATAAGTTGTGATTGGTTCCCTTGTTCTGTCATGGTGTTGTCACAGTTCCCAAGGCCTGGGTTGGGGTTCTTTAGATCCGACATCCCACTCACATGAGACCAATCCGAGTCCATGCATTAGTTAAGTCCAAGGCTTATAACAAGAACATACCCTTATCACATTCAGCACCCTAATTCAGCCGCTTCTTATATATGAGTTTCCAAATTTCAATGAAATTTACATGCTTTATGATATAAAATCAAACAAGCTACTTAAAGAGAGCACTCTAGAGAGCGTATCTAAATGATTGCCCAGAGGATGACCCAGGGGGCCTGCAGCTGGCACCTGTCGGCTAGTATGCTTGCCCCTCCATTGAACATCTTCAACAGGACACCCCAGTACGCTGGCACAGCGCGCCTCTGGGGAACAACCCGAGGCTTTTACCAGCGATACAGATATTCACATACACTCAAACCGTAATGGTTTTTGGGGGGCGGGCTGGAAGTTTGTCTTCATAGTATAGGTGCACTCCAGCAGTGCTAGTAATGTGCTGTTTGTTGAATGCTTCCATGCATGCGATGAACTTGCAGGTGGACAAGACAGCAACTCCGATTCAACCTCTCGAACCTCTTGCTTGTGGTTCTCCCCCGTAGAACCTTGAGAAAATTACATCAGGGTTGCAGCACCATTTGAATTTCCTCTCCGGCCCGAGAGCTGACCCCGCTGTGTCACCTTCTCCAGCCCTGGCTGGGACGCCCGCGCAGTTTCAGCACGTGTCGATCACCAGGGAAGCCAACCCACGGAAAATTCATCCGTACCAAGGGTCCACCTCCACACTACAGTCCACAGTAGGGCGTGTGTATGATGGTCTGTAGTCACACTGTAGCTGACTTCAAATTGGAGTGAAGGAAAAGTCAACCCGAAGTGGGGCGGTTGTCCATTTCCCCGCAGATGTTACACGGGGTTAGGTGAACATGATGCTACTGTGACTCCATCCCCGCGAGCCCGGTTCTTGCTGGTAGACATTTTGAGGGGTCGGTTCGGAGCATATCCGGTGTGGGCACCCGGCCGTGCGCGTGTGTGAAGCGCCCTGTGCCCTGATCTCTGGGGATACTGCCGACGAGTCGTACAAGACGTCGTGGAATCTTGGACGCGTGGAACGAGACGGTGCCCGTGAAGAGCTACCAGGCCTGAGTGTGGTATCCGCCCAAGGCTTCCCACGTGAAGTCTTGGTCCCAAGCATCAACATCGCTGTTGTCTCTAGTCATGTGGGACAGCTGTGGGCGTTGGCTCAAAGCTGTCAGATCTTCATGTGTATGCTGACGCTCGAGGGCCGTACTGGCGGTTAAGGTCTTCTCCTGCCTCTCCCAGAGGAGGTGGCGGCTTAGCGAGTTGGTAAGCTCAGCGGCTATCATGTCGCGGCGGGTCGTCCTTGGGGGAAAGACGACAGGCCCGTGGGCACTGTTCCTGGCGAGTGGGATAGGCTGCGCCGGCGAGTGGACTACGACATGCAGAGACCGGCTGGGAGCTCCATGGGGTTCGAGCTCTACCCGTACAGGTGCCTCGTTGGACTCGCGCGGTAAGACCTTCGTGCAAGAGGGCGGGGTCCTCGCACGCCGTACATCAGTGAAGGTGTGTTTCAGGATCGCGTGTTCAAGCCGGGACGTGGAACCATGATGCTGCGCTGACTGAAGGGCTAAAGTGATGAGAGATTCACGTTGGTGTGATGGGTCGCCTCTCAAGTGGATGCGCTGGAAGAACATCTTCGCATCCCCCCGACCACCTTTACCGGGCTTTTCGTCATTTGAATCTTCCAAGTCAGTGTTGTCAGTGTCAACAACTTCATCATCTGGGCAGCTTTCTGCGACCCCGTCGATCACTGCTGATGGTGTGGAGTGGAGCGTATTTGGAACAGACAGGTCGTGGCTGATAAGATCGGACCCGACCCTGAGCGAGCTGTGCCCTCCTGAGGAAGCTCCAAATTTGTACATTTCCTTGTTGGCCCTAATCTCGGGCTTCATCGTGATTCTGTGGGCACATTCACCATAAAATCCATTCGATGGCCCGTCGAGACGAAAGCAGTTTTGAGAAATGTCAGACTCGACAACGCCACTGACTGCCTGGGAGAATTTGGGAAAGCGAAACCGAAGGGACCGCGTAATCCTCTTGTTTCAACACGTAGATTCAGATCAGATGAGTTCAAATTTGGGAATAATCCACGAGACGAGGATGGTCAAATGGAAAATGAGTTTGGACAGCGTCAAGGACGATTGTTCCCTGTTCTTCATAACATATTGGACCACCTTCTGAAAGTTATATAACCAGCAGGAGGGTCACCGGCGAGGTTCTATTCGATGCCAGTGCTCACGAAGAATTGTCTGGTCCATTCGTGGCAAGACGGCTTCGGAGGAGTGAGCCTCCTCAGATGGCGAGGGCTCTCAGGAATGTGGCCCCGTCGTATACCACGACCTTGGCGAGCGAGGACGGGCAAGCACAGATCCCTGCTCGTGTAGAGGAGCGCGGCGAGGTGCCCGTGGGTTTCGAGAGCCCGGGCTTTGGCTCAGGGCTACAACATTGAAAAGATCAATCAGCTCCTACCATGCCATAGTCGCGACATTAGGTTTAGCCCGGCGCTGAAAACAGCCAGTGGGTGCCAGAAAGAAGAAAACGAAGACGAGAGTCTAGATGTGGTCTTTTTGACGTGGAGGGAGTGCGGGTGCTACATCACTCGTGCTTTAACCAGGCAACGCGGAAGCAAAAAAAAAAGATAAGCACTCACAGGCCACCCGAGGTTACCATCTGCTCTAACAACACCTTGATTTGCACAGCAGTTTCCTTTTCGAAACAATTTTTCAAGATACCTATATTCCCAAAGTTCGTATGTCAGGCGATAATCAATCGATTTATATAATCCGATTCGGATGTTTCCAAGTATGTTTTTTAAAAAGCGATATTGCCTGGGATTATATTGTTGTCAGTGCTCGTTTTTCTGCCTCCGGGTTTCCAAGGGGGGCATCCGGTATGAACCTTGCGTCTCACGGATTTACTCTCTCTCAATCAATCTGATAAGTGGCTTGGTGGCAGGAGACGACGTTACCCACTCCCTCCCCAAAACGCAGCCAGTCGGAAATACCGGATCGTTACAGTGACAAGTCTCAGCAGCCACATGTGTATGTATTCCTAGTGACTTGGGAGGTGAGTTTGGTCCCACCAGCCAGCCAGTGTGGTGAGGGGGGGAGAAGACACCCACATTATGACGGAACAATGAAGAGAGAATTGGCCAATCAGAACAGGGCTGGCCGGTCCTCAAGGTATTGTAGAATCCCGTGGATGCAGCCGGCCAATTGGAATCAAAGCGCCGTCACGCCACTGTGCCCCTCCAGGTGCTGCCAGCCCAATGGGACACCTCTGCCTGTGTCTCTTTGACTGGGAGGAGCCAGACAGGCGTCTTCTTGGCCGCTCTGGAATTGACTGCCGGTAGCCGCGGCAAGTGTCGTCGTGTGCGGTACGCTGAGCTTGATCCGAACCAGCAGTGGTGTTTTGACACGATCGTGAATTATGTGGCCATATCTGGGTGCTGGTCTCTGTAAGGACCCGAGGGTGTAAGCAAGACCCTATTGTGTGATGTGCCTTGTGATGTGCCTACGACTAATCATGCCTACCTACTATATAAGTCTATTCAACAAATTGTGCTTAGGCCGGCAAAAGTGCAAAGTGCAAAGTGCAAAAGGTGTTGTTGCTAAAGCGTCGGGGTCTGGGCCGGACTCTGGTGCCCCAGGATGGTCTGGGCCGGGACCCGGATCCTGCAGCTGCTTGGACCGGGGCGGGAGGCTAACCACTCTGGGCGGCTTGTCGCCTATATAGTCTGTGTAAGTCGGTGTTTTAGCGTCCTCGCTATCGCGTCGCCGCAGCCGATGCGACCAATAGACTTAACATGGAAGTGACCTCAAGACAGATGCAGCATTTCATCTATGCTCCGCAAGGGCCTCACAGGCCTCGCTCTCACCATAGGCCTTCATGATGAGCAGGTTGGTGTCTGGAAGAAAGGCGGCGATCAGGAGGTGGACCTCTGGTAGAGTCATGGTTTGTTTTGACACAGGATGGGCACCCGGGGCGATCGATACCAGCAGGATCAGGGGTTTTGTACACAGCTGCCACTTCGAACAGCTTCGACGACTCTGTGGCAGAGTGTTTCCTTGCCGGCACCTTTGAATGTGACATGTTTGATAGACGCTGCCGCTCCAATGTGACCAGTGTTTTATAGACGGTGCCTTCAGTTGGATCGACGAAACTCTTGTCGTCTTGGGATTCCAGACAGGGATTCCGGCATGACGGGGCTCCCCCTGACATAGATGCATCTCAGTGTCTATCCCCCGGGGAGCGTCATCAAATCGACAACCCTGGAAGCCAAGTCGTCGCCCGAGTGCCCGTCAACGGTGGTGACGAAGACGACGACGCTCACTCCACGCGTTTGCTTCAAGGTTTCTCTGACATGAGAACCTTGGGACAAATTCGGGACTGCGGAATGCTAGCCATCCTGTCCGCCACCCACACCCTCCAGACTCGCCCGAGCTTGTTTGGCATCAACTAAGTCTTTGCCATGCATTGTGGATGAATGGCCGAGACCTGCAGCAGCAAAGAAAGTTTAACATCCAGCTAGCGCCGGTCGCTGGGCCGTAGATTACTTATCGTCACCGCGTTAGGAGAAAAAAAATCTAAATCGAAGGCCGACTTCACAACCTTCTTACGTTCCACACCCTCAGATGGGCCACATAGCAGCACACCCTTCCAAAGCCCTAGACTACTACATAGAAAGACCCTAGTTGCTGCTGCTGCTACTACGACTGCTACTAGTAGAACAAGGGTCGTGCATAGAGTCCCCACCTCGAAAAGCCGCCTGCCGAGCTGTAACAATAACTGGTCGAATCCTAACCCAGCAGAGCCTCGCGACCTATGGTAGCAAAGTGTTGCGCCAGAGACCCGGCGGAGAGGGCCGCGCCATATCTGCATCGCGATTTATGTTGATCATGAGGAGAATTCCTTCCGAGCGGGCGAAGCACTGGCACCATATCACAAAGGTCCTTGCAGAGGACAGGGGTGTCAGGCCACATATGCATCACGCCCAAGTCATAATATGGCATTACGAGAATGTTCCTCGCCGAATAGAATCCCATAATCATGATGAGCAAATCCCGTACCCTGAACCAGCCCTGCGCTGATCAGGAACAATGTAGCCAATACGCTCACGCCTCTCCGTTCCTCCACCTCCACGGGCATCCCAAACGTTAAATCCGGTTGTACATTTCCATTGGCAAATCCGCACCAGCCAGGTCACATTCTGCCGAACTCGTCGACCAAAGCAACTTTGGGAACAGAAGTCAAATTTTAACCTTTGAGATGCTTGTGAGGGTGGACGGCTCGGCAGCTGGGACCCTCACCCCTCAGCCAGTGAGTACATCCTTCCGAGATACGGGGCTTCTCAGTGCCTCTTGGCCCGCCCTAGACAGAAAGCTCACGACAGTAGACATGTCGGCCATAAAAGAGGCGCCAGACAGCCTCAGTTGCGATACAGAGCGGTCTTGCCCAGTCTCGACCTTCTCAGAATGAATTCGCGCGCCATTGCACCGCTGCTTTGATTCCCTCCCCCGGACAATTAAACCATATCCCCCCGCGCTATATATATATACACTCACTGCCCACGCAGGCACGCAGGCACGCATGCAACCACTCAGCATGGACGATTATACCCCGTCGGCCAATCAGCACGACTCCAGCTCGACCTCTGGCTCCACCCCACAGCCACCAATGGCCTCGACAACCTCAGCTTCGAACCCCTCCCCCGGCCCTTCCACTGCGGCGTCTGCGACGTCGCCCTCCGCCGCGACCGAATCTAAGAAGAGGCAAAGGGGCCGCCGCGTCGTCACTCCCCATGCCTGTACAGAATGTCGGCAGAAGCGCTCGAAGGTATTGCTACACTATCACACCATCCTTACTTCTTAAGTACTTACCCAAGCCGACCTTTCCGCGGCCAAATCCAAGCGCCCGCAAACTAAACAGGCCCTCCTAAACTAACCGTTAATTACCCTTGCTCCATAGTGTGATGGCCAGCAGCCGTGCCGCAGGTGCAGCACACACGATATTGAATGTCACTACAAGATCCCCACGCGGCAGTCCAAGACGAACCTCCGAGACACGATCGAGCAGCTGCGCTGCCAGCAGGCCTCGAACGAGCTGGTCATCAACGCCCTCTCGCACAGCAGGAAATGGAAGGAGGTCCTGTGCCACCTGCGGAGCGGCCGGTCTGTCGAGGCCATAGCGGACAGGCTGGGCAAGCAGCTCTCCCTCGGCGCGGGCGCCATCTCGTCGCTGAGCCAGTTCTCGGGCGCCGACACGAACCTCGCCAACCTGGCGGCCGCCGCCGGCGCCAGGGACCAGGCGCTGTACGCCTCCGAGCCGCCCGACGAGCAGGTGCCGGCCGCCAGCACCGTGAGCTTGTCCATGTCCTCGGACTGCCTGCTGGGGGGGTCCAGCTACGACATGGAGACCGACAGCCAGTGGAGCCAGTACCTGGGCGCCAGCGGCAGCGGCGGCAACCAGGCGGCGGCGGCGGCGGCGGCTGCGCACTCCAACAGCAGGAGCGGCTCGCAGCCGGAAGCGGACAGCTCCCAGGCCTTTAACCCCAACGGCGTGAACGCGAACGACCTCGTCACGTTCTGGGCCAACTCGGTGCCCCTGGCGGTCGAGCCGCCGCCGGCAGGCTCCATATCGGCCGGCTCGGCCGGCTCGATGGAAAGTTCCATGTTCTGGCCCTTCCCGATGCAGGGGCAGCCGATGTTGCCGACGGGGGACACGTTTGGGGGCACTGGGTTTGGAATGATCTAGAAAAAGAAAAAAAAATGCATCAAGATGACGAGATTGATGTTGCAAGTTGGACGTGTGCGGCCTTTGTAGAGAGAGAGAGACACTCCAAATTGTATGCAGAAGGCTTGCGCTCAGCAAAGAGATTAGCCAGAGCAGCTCCGGTCTCATCCATGCTTAAACTTTCACCAGGCGTGATTTTCCGGCGTTTGATAGTTATGTTGTGTTAACATTAACATTAGCTCTCATCAATCATGTGCTCTCCCACTCGTATGTGACTGCTTGTAGACCTGTAGGCGGTCCTCACTTAGGTATGTAGTTACGGACTAACGATGTCCTATCTACTCTGATTTCGTAATACTTGGTCACTTGTGACATCCTCCTTTCGACCTCCTTTCTGTAGATAGAATGCAATGGTACACCAGAGAGCCAAACATATCATCACTGAGCAAAATCTAAGCTTCAAATGTCAGCCATAAGACCTCATGCCCTCTTTATGTATTTATTTAAAAAATACTTTTATAATTTCAAAATAAAATTGAATAATATTTAATTTTATAAAACTTATGAATAGTTATATAAGGAAAGTATTTATAATTCTTTTTATTAAAGAAGATTATAGGTTAATCAAGTATAATAATTAAAAACTCCTTAATCTTTTCAAGTTTCTCCATGCAGCCCCATATCAATATCCCCCAAGAGTGATCAATCTTTCAGCAATGCTGCCGCATTGTACGGCGCAAATAGATGCTCGGCCTGACTGACCAATATCTTCTTGTTGAACTCGTCACCGTCACTCATTTCTGTGCGAGCTAGTGGGGGACCTGTGTCGCGTGTGCTGCAAGCCCACACGCGAAAGCGACGCCCCCTTTCAGTGTCAAGACGGCCCGAGAGCCACAATACCTACTATCACAGTTGTCCGGGAAAGAAAGCAAAGACAATCAGAGACAGGTGCCCGGGAATGAGACAACCTAGCGGCTTCTCGTGGAGCAATGGGCCGCCGGGTTGACCGTGAATCGCCTTTGGTGGTGAAAAGTGCGTTGGGAGAAATCACGGAAGTCGAAAAGACCATTCTTCCTTGTGCCACTTCACCGTCGAACTCGTACCCTGGTGCATATGCAGTCTTGTCCCGGATCTGGATCTATCCCGTACATACTCATGTGTGGCCATCACCCGTATGGGCGCCGACTATGCGGGCCCACTGACAAGCAACACTTGCTGTTGCTGTGACTGGAGCTTGAGCACCTAGACGCCAATGTGAGTACGGCATTCGGAGAGTTTCGGCATGGCATGAATGGAAGCTGACCTGAAGCGAGCACTGAAGCTATGCGCCCAGCACGCGACGGTGATTTGGTAGCTGTCGTCCAACCACACGGTTTATGTGCCGCCCCCCTCACCCGGGGGGAACCACACAGGAGGGCCGCAGGCAGAACACTCAACTACCTGGGACCAAGACGATCGACCTGGAAGCTCATCGACAGGAAAAGGGGGCCGATTCCGGACCAAGAGGCATACTGGGCACGTTGCATGAATCCGAAGAAAGGAGAGGTGGAACCAATCCAGACATTCGCCTCGGATCCGGCTGTCCTATTTGGCGTTTGTGACTGTGTGAAGGGACCGCCCACATCCCTTCTTTTTTCATTTAACTTTTTTTCTTTGAAAGAGAATTGTGATGAGACTGAGGACGAAACCAACTATTCGCCCTCTCATGTGCAAGTCCTCTGCCAGCACGGCGGGATTGTGTGCGAATCAGACTAGGCTGGGCAGCCACTAGTAATGGTGGAAGGTCACACAACGCAAGGTTTCTGAGCCCGTTGTGCACCGCAAACCGCAGGGATCGTGCGGACACCCTACAACGGGGGGGCGCATCGAGCGTGATGGTGTGCAAAAGAAATGGGTAGTGGTGTCCTGCCGCGCTTTCTTTTGGCTGGCGCTCATGGGGGATCGGGGGAGTTCTTAATGGGCCTTGATATATCCAGAGCAGGCGCGGAATGCGGTAGCTCCTCCAACGTCGCAGTCGGGAGGGCTGCCTATACCACCCCTTGCTGCGTCTGATGCGACAACGGCAGAGCCCATCAAGTCAGTCTTCGTGGCCGGGTCTCTTAGCCACGCAGTCCCAAAAAAAAGTCGCTGGCCGGTCACATGCAGACACCACCACCAGCAGCGGGCATGCATATTCATGCCTCATGCACACAACCCCACGAGTAAGAACGAGCCCCCTCCCCCTTCGATTCGTGGATTTGGAGGGGGTGAAATCCCCAATTGACGAGTTGGGTCCAGACCTTTGAGACTGGGGCGGGACGCCCATCAGCCACTCGTACTTGACGAGCGTCGAAGGGCTCCAAGACGTGCGGGGTGATGGGTCGAGATAGGCCCGAAGGGCCTCAGACTGTGGCGTCCTGACCTTGACAGCCATCACAATTGGAAGATACAATTGCCCATGGAGAACTCTCGGGACCCGATGTGCCTCGAGATTGTGACGCGGCGATCTCCGCAGCCATCGACGGCCAAGTGGGTGGTCACGATCAACGCCATGCTCTGCAAGCCAGACGTGGAAAAAGACCCGTGTGCCTGCCTATCAGTACTGCTCACGAGAGGAGCCGTGATGCTCAATTGTGAGAACTGACCAAGGCTCGAGTGGTCACCTTTCCATCTTGGAAGCCCAAGGCATAGGGCATCCAAGTGCCTCGAGGATGGCACATGCCGTCAGCTCCTGTATTGTGTGGTTGGCAGGGGGGGGGAAGGGTGGGCATTGACGAGATTTGTCGACGAGCTCCCATCCTGGCAAGCTGGCCCGACCATAATAATAGACGGCTGCAGAAGAGCTCCCATCCCCGAAGGTGAGCTCCTTAGTGCCCTCGACGGGAGCCCCCCGGCCGGCCAAGACGTCGATGCACCGCGGGAAGCTTTTGCTACCCTGCGGGTAAATGTTGCCGGCCGCCCAAAGCAATGGTAGAAAGTCCTGTTGCCATGCTTCCAAGGAACCGGGGGAACACAATTTTTTTTTAAAAAAAAAGATACCACGAAGGTGACAGTCTGACGCCACTCAATTGCCAACCTATTGAGCAGAACTCCCTGCCAAGTTAAGAGCAGCAGCGGCCTGCAGACGTCGTTGCTTTTCTGGGACGGCATGCCCCGTCATCAGTGGTTCAATGTTGCGCCCCTGTCCCACATAGCTGTACGACATGGGTCCGTGCCGCACACCCCGCCCGTCGATGGTATTTGACAAGGTTAAATCCCCAAGAGGATGGAGGGTGAATGCGCAAGCCTGCAGGTTCTCCGTCCCGCCAGGTCCTTCCCGAAAAATCGAAGCGAGCCGGACGATATCGTTGTCTGGGTCACGCCAGGGGGGAGGGGAGGGGGGTAGAGCTCCTGAGACTGCCCGCAGGAGAGCGGGTGATGGTGATGGCTGGCCTGGGCTCGGATATCAGAGCACATCGTGTTCGAGTTTCTTCTGAACCATTTTTTGAGGCGTTCGAGGGGTAGACTGTCATGGCCCAGGACGTGAATGTTGCAGAGGAGCGGTGCATGTAGTCAAAGTTCGCTTTCTGAAACACACGAGAAGCTACGTAAGAAGATTGACTTCAGCCGTGCTCACAATTGGCTTGGTATTTCTAGAATCTGTCGAACAGCATACGAGCTGCAAGGCACAAGTGCGGGAAACGGGCCTTGGAGGGACACGACCTGCTCTCCCCAGCGGGAAGAAGCTGACCTGGGCACGCAATGGGGCGGGGCGGTGATACGTGGGGTTGGTGTAGGTAAAGTGACGATGCTTCATGCTGTGGCACGTCGTGCCACTTGATGTGCGCCCAAAGAAGTCTAGGCCGAACGTGCTCGTCCTGGCAGTCACTGGCCGACCAAAGGCGAACATGTAAGCACTATAAGCACTGTAAGCTGTGTCACCACCAGCTTGGTCTGGCTGTCTGGTCAGGGCTTGCGGGCGAGGCAACAAGGTGCGGAAGCCCGAGTGGACATGCAAGGCGAGTCAATGTCCTCCGGGACGGGACCAATGGTTCGGGTGCCGTCTTGAAGATAACGGCGGCGTGCTTTTTTGGGGTATGTAGCAGCGGGACAGTGAGCCTGCGCAACGTGGACAAGCACAGAGTGCGGGAAGCTGTTCACTAGAAATAACCTCACCTGGTGGCCGCGGGGTACCGTGCTAGCGGCCCCGAGTCCTGCAGGGCAAGCCGAACAAGGTAGCAATGCATGAGTGGGTGTTCACGGTACGAGAGCCAAAAAAATAAAGTGTCCACACTCCATCAGCCTGCCGTGGCACCATGGCTCATGCGGGCGTAATTCCCATATGCAGGCCTTGCACACACGGCGTAGCGAGATGGAGGGCAGAGGCGTGCTTTGCTCAGCATCGGTCTGTCGACCAGGATGCTGAGCCGGGACAGAGATACCGTGCAGGGGCGCACGCAGCGCACGCAGCGCACGCACTAAGGTGGCCTGAGAAACACCGCATGAAGGCTGTGGGCTAGACGCGGGCCGTGGAAAGTCAATTGGTAGAGTTGAGGCCCAGGAGACGGCGCAGGCCGCGACGTCCGGATTGCTGCCCCGAGATGGTAGCGCCCTGGTGAGCACACGAGGAGGACGAATGGCAGCAGCGAGGCGGCCCTGGGGCTCGAGTCGGTGCCGGGAGCTAACGGCCAACGGTTTGGCAGCCGGCGCCGGCGTGGGGACCGGAAGATGGGGCCAGGGGTAATTGGATGGGACCGGCGACGAGGTGCGGTGCTGCTAGCCCCAGGTGGCTGTCTGTCGTTGCATAAACAGAAACAGCTCGGCTGTTTTATCACACCAGGCACAGGGTCCCAGTTTGGACGGGCACGCTCTCAGGCTCCGGGGCCCTGCGCCTGTCCCTCGTCGAAAACGGCAATGGTGTTGCGTTGTGTGGTTGCAGGGCAGGGCGAAGTGTGCGTCTCAATCTAAATCGAGCTGACAAGAGGGTGTCTGTGTGGCAGTGTGGTCAGGGCCGGCAGCGACGCTACCCCACAGGCTGGAGGTGTGGTGGCTCTCTGCCCCTGGGCCATTCCTGCGGCTTTGTCGAAATTCATGTACGCGGTTGAAATGCAGTGACATGCAGTCAAATGCAGAGACACCGTGGCACCGGCGGTATGGGGCAGTTGAAGGGCCGTGCTATGGCACGAGGGAGCGGCACAGCTGCAGCTGGAGCTGAAGAAGGAGACGGCGAGACATGCATGTAGAGCTCGTGGGCATGTGTGGCCGTGTCTGCCGTGTTTGTCCGCTGTGGATGCCGTGGGGGACGAGCAGAGACGCACGGAATGCAATATACTCTGTGCGATTGGAGGCGTTGGCAAGGGATTTGTGATAGACGCACGAGCGGTTGCGCAGCTGAATGCGGTGTCAGGAGCAGCGCATGCCAGTCAGGCAGATGGGGCGAGACATGGCCGCCCGACAGACAAGAAGCAGGCAGCATCGTGCCCAATTCATGTCGATACACAAGTCTGGGAGGTGGTGGTTGTGGGCTGTTGGCCATCTGTGCCGACAACCGGTCAGTGATACCGAACCTGGGGGCGGCGGCCGAGGTTGATGCTGCTCAGGATGGTGACGCTGAGGCGGCAGTGGCAGTGGCAGTAGCAGCCCCAGCCGCAGTCCCAGCCGCAGCCCCCCAGCGATGGGATGACGACAACGGCGACAACGGCGATGATCAACGAACGGTCAGAACGGTACCGCGCGGGAGGTCGACGATGGTCACGAGGCCTCGTTGGAGACATGACCCCAGGGCCCCTTTCCCTAGGTGGCGTTGGGGCACCTGATACGGCACGGGCATGGACGCAGGCGTTGGACATGGGCATTGTGTCAACAGGAGGTTCGATGTCGATCAATCAAGCAATTCAATCGCACAATCATGATTGTTCCTCTCAAGGCCCGAGGTTTCGGCAGGGAACGGAGGACGGTTGCGCAAGGGCTGGGGGAGGGCCGGGGAGGGCCGGGGAGGACCGGGGGGGAGAGGAGGACTCGAGCGAAGGAGCGGGTGATCGAGTCGTGGCATGGGCATGGCATGGCAGACAATAGGTGACTGAGATGAGTTAGTTGATTGATTGATTGAGTGACTGCGTGACTGCGAGAAGGAGTGGTCGGGTTCGAGTGGACGAGTGGACGAGTGGACGAGCGAGACGAGTGAACGGGTCAATCAACGTTGGAGACAAGGGCCATGTTCACTGATAGGGCAGCGTGTGGAGGGGAGATGAGGGAGCCAGGACATCCCTGACCGCGCAGGCGCTGCAGGACCCCGGTCGAGGTGATGAGAAAAGGCAGGCCTGCGCCGTGATTGGCAGGCTGCGGGCCCCTCCCTGCAAACAAGATGCTCACCAGCGGGGCCGGAACGCCAGTCGGCGCTTAATTCCCGGCCAACGAGCGTGCTCTGCTCGACTTCAACCCTTTCTGGGCCCGTCACTCTGGTTGCATCCAGACTGCCAGACTGCCAGACTGCTTCGTTCGCTCGCTCGCTCGCTCGTCCGCTGTACCGCCTGCGCATGCCTTGCTCGCCTGCACGCCTGCACGCCTGCATCTCTGCCCGCCTGCACACTCCATGCGGCCATGGGCATGGGCATGGGCAGGGACAGTACATGGGCCCCAGCATAACCACACACGCCCGCCCCCCCTCCCCGCACTCTCTTCACCATCATGTACTTGCTACTCCCACTCACCAGGAGAGGGAGAGCGGGAGGGAGAGGGGCAAGAGAGAGAGGCCTGTTGATGAGACCTAGCGTGCCGAAACAGAGACTGCTCCGATGTCGACAGAATGAGGCGACGCTCACATGATTTGATGATATCGAGCCGGCTCACACACATACATATACATATCGACCATATATCTTCCAAGGTGATATATATATATATATCTATACATGTACCGCAGTACATATATACAGTATCAACCGTGTCTATCCACGACGGCGCAAGCACGGTATAGTGGATCCCGCTTTTGCACCCCCTCCTCTCCAGGTCCCCCCAAGTCCTCTTCCCTTCTCCCTCGCCGTGGCCCATCTAAGCATCTGTGACACCCGTCATGGCTGTGTGGCTGGATGGCTGGATGGCTTGATGGCTTGCTTGGAGCGGTGTCCGGGGGACGAGCTTGACAATGGGACAATCCAACCCCATCCATGTCAGGTACGGGCGGGCAGGCGCACTGTACGACGCGACCATCCACACTCCACACACCATGCACTATGGTAGAGCCCGGGTAATAAGCACGCGCATGCACACTGGCTGGCTGGCTGGCACATTAATGAACTGCCCCGCAAGAGATGCCATGAGTACCAAGGACATTTCTCTGCACGGCGCCTGCGGCCATCGTCCGTCGTCGGCCCGCCCCCAGACAGCCAGACAGCCAGACAGCCAGACAAGTCGGGCCCCGTCAGGCCTCCCAGACGGAGCTGGCAGAGCTGGCAGAGGCAGGGCAGGCAGACTGGCTCACGGGTCGAGTTGTATCGTGGCTTTGGGCAGATGGCCTTCCTGCCCAATTGGCCGTGGGGCCGGTCGATCATCTCATGTGGCCCTGCAGCCCGGCCAACACAGGACGAAAGGATACCGCCGCACAGGTGGACACTGGGCATGTACCCTATACACCGGCCCAACCAAGCAGCATCGCATTATCAGAGCTACTGCGTCTCCCATGCCCCACCGTCACCGGCTTTTTCCCTCGCCCTCCTTGACCTTTCCTGACCTTGCACGTCCGGCCGCGCCCTCATAGGTTCGTCGCCATCCTGGCAGCATGCCTGTCCTGCTCCGTCGCCATGCAGTGCTAGGCCCTCAGATGAGCCGGTCCGTACCCGCTCCAGCTCCAGATTCGCAATCGCTCCTCTCTATACGCTAGCTTTCCCATCGACATGGACCACACACCAGGGCTCTAATTTTATATGCCTTGCCGGATCGTCCATTGACAGGCCGGGCCTTGTCGCTCTAGGCGCTGAACTCTGTCGACTTATTGCCATCCCACACCCCCATCCCACACCTCGCGCGCCCTTCTTGATGCATTTTCTCTCTCCCTCCCCCATGCTTCCTGCACTTGCTGCAACCCAGTACATCCCAACAACTCTGCTCGACTGCCTCTGATGGGACCGCTCCTTCTTATAGCCCACTGAGAGAGACAGTGTGTGTGTGTGAGAGAGAGAGCGAGAGCAGAATAATAGCACTTGTTGCGAGAGAGAACACAAGCGCCCTGCCGCTCCAGATATCCCGGCACACCCTGATCCTGCCGCTTCCGCCCACGAGGCGGGTAACCTATTGCCACAGTCTGGTTGCGCTCATATACATATCGTCCGCACCTAACGGACATCCACCATCTAAGCCGTGCAACCTGAGGCTTGACGTACCTGGCATTACCTCACAGCCGCCCTCACACCTCGCTGCTTGACTCTCCCAGCTCCCTCCTTCCTCTTCATCATTGACTCCTGTCCCGTGATCGGCATCGAACCGCAAGGAGGGGAAAGGGAAGGGGAAAAAAAGAAAATCCAGATCCCCAAAAAAAGGAAAGCGCACGCGCTGCCCACGCAACACAAGTATCCCCAGGCACGGCAGCCGCCCTTTTCCTACCGAGATCCTCACCGCATACAACAAGCTGAGGGTGGGTTTTCGGCATATCTGAGACAACGAACGTGGAGGACGGACACGTCCGGGAACGGGCAGCTGGGTGTTCCATGTGATGATCCCAGGTCGAACTGTGTAGCCTCACCGCCCGACTCTAGCTCGTTGCGACGGTTTCTCGGAGGGGCTCTCACCCTACCGCTGGTATGTGAGACATCTTTTGTGCGCCCCGGTTTTCGTGACTTCTTCGAGAAATCCTCGGGTTGAGTGCAAACTTGGCCCGAGGGTGCGACATCTTTCCTGATTGATGCGGCATCCCGGCTAACACCGCGCTACACAAAAAGGCCGCGAAACGAAGCATATCATGTCTGGCATGGCCACCTCAGCCAGGCCGTCGAGGGGCCGCTCGACCTCGACTCCCCTGTCATCGAGGAGTAAAGGGACGGCAATGGACGACTTCAAGATGTCGCCAACCGCCATACTCCGATATTTCGACCCTACTGCCGCCACTGCCTCCATGTTCCTCTATGCCCAGGGCAACTCGGTAGTGTGCTGCCATCATGACACCCTGACCATAGAGAGAAGGTTCTCCCGCCACGACGACGAGGTGCAGATTCTGGCCGTCGACAACCAGAGCGAGATGGGCGCCGGGAGGCTGGTGGTCAGTTACGATGCGGGGCAGACGGCGATAGTGTGGGACATAATGTCCGGCGAAGAAGTTGCGCGATTCGCCTCGTATGAGCACTTGACCGTTGCCGCCTGGATGAGGAACGGCAATGTTGCGTTCGGTAAGCGAATGCCCCGAAACATGTCCTCCGTTGCCTCTCAGTCTTGCTAACAAAAGGAACAGGCAATACGCAAGGAAACATCATTCTCTTTGAGCCGACGACATCCGAGCACATTTCGGCCCGGACCATTGACCAGATAGCAGTGACAGCGCTGGCACCATCAGCCGACTGCAGGACCTTCGCGATAGGGTTGGTTCTCTGCCCATACGTGTTTAGTGTCAAGTCCTGATGCTGACCTCTTGAATAGCTACCAAAATGGCTCGCTACTGATTGCGACGCTTCAGCCCAGATTTACAATTTTGCACAACTTGACCACCTCAAGAGCGCCGTCTCCCATCATCTCACTGAGTTGGCATGCATCGTCCTCGCGGCAAAAGTCTGATATGCTTGCTGTCCAGACAAATGACGGAGACCTGAGGGTCTGGAGCGTGTCCAAGGCTTACAACAGTGCGGACCCAGCCAAGGTGGTGCGAATCCTGAAGAAGTCAGAGAACTCCCTGGCCGGCCCCAACTGGATGGGATGGTCCAAGAATGGAAGAATTATCCAGCATAGCGAATCGTAAGTCGAGCCGGCGGCCTTGCTTCCCACTCATTCATCTGCTGACTACGACGACTTAGCGAAACACTGTCTTGGGACGTACGGACCAAGCATGTAACATTTGACAAGATCCCCACACTGGAACACACCAAGGGACTGGCCGTCTACGGCCCGGGAGCCAGCTTGTTCACCATCGCCGCCAACAATACCGTACAGCAATTCGACCTTAACGCTCCCGCGATGATGGTGGCTAACGTTCAGCATCCTGCCAACTTACTTCCTCCATCTCCGCCGGTGTCGATCGAGGAGCAGGAGAAAGGGGCAAGCACTGCGTCCGACTCGGAGATGGGCTCCATACAGATCAGCGCAGATATCTCCGAGAGCGACGAAGACCTCGCGCCACCAATGGCCAGGATTGCCCGGGCCGGGAACCACCAACTTTCGTCAGACGAGGACCAGTATCGCACAGCAAGCCCGGCCTCGAGTCGGAGTGGCGTCTCTGATGTCTCATCCGCCAGCTCAAGGACTCCTGGGCGATACCAAGCGTCGCTACGATCCCGCGGCATGACAGAAAACACTTACATCTCAGCTGGGTCATCCATGCGATCTTCAACCTTCCCGCAAGAGAAGCCCAAACGCGAGAGCTCTTCATATTCCACGAGCAGCCTCAGCTCCGTCTCCATGGGATCGTCGACAAGCCGGTCGCGGCACAGGCCGTCTCGCCTGCGCCATGAGATACCGCGGAGTCCCGAAGATTCCAGGGTCGTGGACCTGTTCAAGTATACCAGGACCCGTCTCAGTGACGTCCCGTACAAGAGGCCTCCGATGGTCGACAGCAGCCGCCTGACGAACGATGATCTCCGGCGGCAGATGCTGTGCACGATCTTCGGCTGGACGAAGGAGGCGGAAGATCTGGTCCGCGATGAGATGAGCCGCCACCCGCAGGGGACTCCCAGCAGGATTCTGCTCGCGAAATGGCTCGGGGACATTGACCCAGATGTCATGGCCGCGAACGCTGAGAACATGACCTCTTCGGACTGGATGCTTCTGGCGTTGAGCGGCATAGGCGGCACAGCTGCACAGCACAAGCTGGGTCTGGCGTATGTTCAACGGCTCCTCGAGAACGGCGATATCCATTCGGCCGTGACGATCATGATCGGGATGGGCGACCAGACAGATGCGATCGAGGTGTACATCTCGCACAAGAAGTTCCTGGAGGCTTTGATTCTCACCTGTCTCTTCTTCCCGTCAGTCTGGGAGCGGCAAGCGCAGATAGTAAAGAAGTGGGGCGAGTGGGCAGTCCAGCATGGGCACCAGCAACTGGCCATCCGATGGTGAGTTTTCCGGATTTTCGAACCTACATGATATCTTCTAACACAGGATCCACAGCTTTGCCTGCTCTGGCAAGGAGTCAGATGAGCCATGGACGTCACCCTCGGCACAGCAGGTTACCTTCCAGAGCATCAACACAGCCGTGAACCCCAGCATCCCCGAGGTCCTCAGCCCTCCCCTGTCACCACCTGGCATAAACCGAGGGCCTCAACGGAGCATCGCCAAGACATCTGCACTGAAGCTCATCACCTCTTTTGGCGACCAGAACTCGAAGTCCAAGTTCTTCGCGTCCAACGATGGTGGCCAGACACCGATTGCAGCTGGCGTGACGCCCATTGCCGAGTCGGCCATCTCGCCCAGGGCAGAGGAGATGACAACTGCCTTCCTGAGACCCTCCAGTCGCAGCGCATTCAACACGCCGACGACAGCGCGCTCGCAGACCAGCAACTTCAGTCGCGGAAGACTCCCTTCCATCGGAGAGATGCCAAGCGATGCCAATCTGCGCAACACCGCAAAGAAGTCCAGCGCCCAGCCTCCTGCCGGGGTCGATGCCCTCACCCCCCCGATTGACTCTCCTGCCCGACCCGGCCACCACGCCAAGAACCCCACGGATGATGGATACGCTGCTATGGCCATGTCGCTGGAGAGAGCAGCCACGGCCAGTCCCATGATGATGAAGAACTCGCACCGCAGGAAGGAGGCGCCGCCGCCATCTCCTTCGCCCGATTCCCTGGCCATGCTCATGCAGAGTGGCCGAAGGAGCCGCAACGGACCCCGCGAGCGTATGCCAAATGGCCTCGAGCTGCAGCTGCAGTCCATGGAAAATGCCATGGGCAATGATATCACCTCGCCGGAGCAATCCGTCTCCTCGTCGACTCGCTTCCACTGGCCAAGCAGGCGTCGTGCCCCGCCGTCTGCTGCCAGCTCCACCACATCCGCCTCCGCCACTTCGAGCGTTGCTCGGGCCCACCGGGGCCACCAAGGTGGCAAGAGCCTGGACGACTACATCAGCAGCCTTGAGGCCGCCAAGACAAAATCCCGGGGTGGCAGCCGGGAGGGGCGCAACAAGACCCGCGACAGCAGCGCGACCCGCAAGGGCGCCTCCCGTGAGCGTTCCGGAGATCGAGGACGTACCGCTTCCCGCGGTTACACTCCCAGAGCTGGAAAGCGGTCCCCGACCTCTCCTGTCCCGATGTCCCCGGAGGACTTGCTCAACTTGAGCACCCCCAACTTTAACTCGGTCAGATACGACGATCGTGGCCGAGAGCTTGAGGAGCCCACGACCGTCCGGAAGGCAAGCACTGTTCGGGCAAGCTCCCGGAGCCGTCCTCGTCGCGGTTCGAGCCGTGAGAACATGCGGCCCGCGCCTCTGGAGATCCCTCGCGGCCGCAGCAACGATCGACAGGGCTCAGGGGCGCGTTCCCCCTCGTCTCCCCTTCCGATGTCAGCAGGCGTTCAACACTATTTTGGCTCCGAGGACGAGGAAGATTACAGGAGGGCCAAAGAGGACCAGGCCAAGTTCCGCAGCAAGAAGACGCTGTCACGCGGAGGCAGCAAGTCCCGTGAGCCGTCGCCTGGTCATTCGATGAACCGCGAGAGCTCCAAGCCCAGGGAATCGCAGGAGACCAGATCTCGTACCCCGCGTGTCGAGTTTGCAGTGTCCGGCCGCGGGGACCTGAAAGTCATCAAGGACGAGCGCCAGCTCAAGAAGGAGGCCGCAGCCCGTGAGCTTGAGGAACGCCGCAAGTCGCTCGCCAAGCGGCCCCTGGCCCCTCCGATCCCTCACCCGGACGAGCTCTCCCCCTCGTTCCCAGGCATGAGCATCCCGCGAGCGCCGACCGCTTTTGAGCTGCCTAGCACTACTTTTGTCCAGCCCAAGGAGTTGCCACCTCGCAGTCGTACGGCGGAGCCCGAGAAGCGGAGCATGTACGCCCAGCAGCCAACCCGCCCTTTCATCGGGCTGCCGGCCACCCCCAAGGCCATGAGACTGGTCATGGAGGGCCAGAAGGACATCAGCCCTGACGAGCCCGTGCCGCCCATCCCCATGACTTTTGCACAGGCCGAGTCGCCCAAGTCGCGACAGAACTCACCTCAGAAGGAGACCAGCTCGCCGCAGGCTGCCGAAGGCCCGGCCCCGCTGACCCTGCTTCCTTCCACTGTCTACCAGCCGCCATCCCGACCGGGCATCCAGCGATGCATGTCTGCGCCGCCCGAGGAGCCGGTTGCGCCGCAGGCCCTCCGCAGCGACGGCAGCTCGGGCCACAGCAGGTTGGCCAGGGGCCAGTCGCTCAGGAAGCTGAGCACACCCGACGCATACTCATCGTCCAAGTACATCCGCACCATCGACGGGGTCATGGACGACAACCAAGTCGGCATGTCCAGCCACTCGCGGCGCCCCTCGAACGCGGACCAGATCCCGCCGCCGCCACCACCGCCGCCGGTCCTGAGGGAGCTGCAACACCTGGCCACACCGCCGCCGCCGCCGCCCGCCCCACTCCCGTTCGCGCACGGCGGCAAGCCACCCGTTGTCTACGGCGCCCCAGCCCAGATCGAGATCGTCATGGACAACGACGAGCCGCCCCAGCCCGAGCACGGCCACAGCGTCCAGCCCCTCTCCGAGAGCACCGTCCCCGTGATCGCCCCGCCCAACCCCCCTCGCGGCCACCACCGCGGCCGCAGCAGCGTGGACAACAGCATCGCGGGCCGCATCTCGCGCGCCACGGAGAGGATGAGGAGCGGGAGCCGGAGCCGCAACAACTCGAGCGTCGTCAGCCGGACCAAGTCCCCGATCGAGGGCGGCGGGCCCGCGCCGTACGAGAGCATCGCCATGCCAAAGGGCCCGCCGGTCAGCTTCCACAACCGTGAGATCAAGTCGCCCATCGACGGGAGGACCATGAGGGAGGAGTTTGACCTGAGCCAGAAGATGATCTAGGCCTTTGGAAAACTACCACGCCTTCAAACTTTTACCGCATTGCTCGTTGCTTTATTCCGCTTTTTGTTTCCTTTTTTTTTTGGTTTTTGTTTCTTGACATTTTGTCGCCATTCTTGTCTTTGGCATTGCTCTTGACCAAACTACTCATTTCACCTTTACGTTCCGATCCTGCATGGCGGCTGGCGTCTTTTGAACATTTCACTTCTATGCATTTGATACCAAAATCTTCTACACGTTCATGACGGGACCCGTTTTGAGCGAGTGTCCGAAGCTGTTGGACACCAGGAATCGGGGACAACCACCAGCTTTTTGTTTTGATGGATCTACCTAGGTATACGGGCTTTGTCGCTTCCTGTTCTCTGTTTGTCTTTCACCTGCGATATACCAACCAACAAGAGCAACAATTTGTACATTTCTCTCCAATCTCTACAAATACCTATTTCCGTACCACATGGCATTTTTCCTTGAAAAATTAAAGTCTTGTCTCACCCCTTAACAATGACCACCGTTGTCATAACTTCCTTATCTCCGTCCTTGACTGCAAGATCTCTTTTTATGACGTGATGAATGGCGGCTGCAACGCAGGGAACCGAAGCAAGTGAGCAGGGCAAGGAATAAGAAATGGGCCCAGGCTAACTGTGTTTTCCCGGCAAATCTGTTTCAATTTTCTTTCCGGCTTCTGCAAGAATGACTGATGACACGCAAGGGAGGGAAGACGGGGGGGCAAGGCGGGGCGGCGACCACCGGGGGGGAAAGAAGAGACAGAGCAATGATGGCAACATTGAACATCACAGTCGAAAAGGAACCAAAAACCAACTGACTCACCTCAGCCCAGGGGATTGAAAACTGGCGGACCAAAAAAACAAAACAAAGTCAGCACTCGAGTGTGTAATATAGTGCTGCCTCACGGCATTCTCGATCAGTTTATTTCTGTATTATACTGGAACGATGCATTTCTGAATCCCTTTGATTAGTTCTTGCCAGGGCAGTAAAGGGAGGGGGCCAATGAAGGAAGATAAGAGGTATCACAGTAGTTTTAATAAGTAGCATTTAAAGTCATTTTTAAATAAAACCAATAGATGCAGTCCCTTCTTACAGATTGTTTTCTTTTTCGCTCTCTACAAGAGCGAATTGGCATAATATAAGATGTTTCCATAGCTGAGTAAATGACAAAAGTTGGAAGTGTCATCACTCGAACAGGGACCTCCCAATGTTAAGGGTAGGTAGGGGCTTGCTTAGAAAAAAAAACAGGCCCAGCAGCACTCAGGCGGAATACCAGCAACTGCGCAGGTACAGTTGAATGAGGTACATGGAGATGAACCAGAAAAGATAATTTGAAGACGGGAGTGAGGAGGAAAGATAGGGCAACTGAAAAGAAAAGAAGAAAAAAAAAAAAGGAGTCGACATCACCATCTCTCCTCTCTACCCCAAACCCAAGACAATGTTATCCAGCACGCCGCGCAGCAGTGAAGACGCCCTTGCAGAGTGAAACCTCCCTGAGGAGTCGTCTTCGCGGCTTCGGGCCACACGCAGCATCGCTGGCTACCCAAGCGAGTGGGCGACCGCTGCCACGCTCGCGCTGGGCATCGTCTTGGGGTTCTGATGGAAATGGAATAGTGGGGTGAGAATTATGTGAGCCTCCATCCCGAATGGGCCACTACAGCTGATATCCCTGCAAAATTTCAAAACTATACCATGCCATTCCCTCCAGAGATGGATTTCTCCAACATGGCTGGCTCTGACTGCGGTCAATACTTGATTGACATCATAATAGGCTGGAAATAAATTGTCAAGGGAAAAGAATGTTAGATAGGAATACTGTACATTCAGCTGGATATACAACACAGCTTGACATGGAGCAACACTGTAGGCCATATAGCCCGTCAGCTGCGGCCACCAAAGGGACCCCCCATGTAACCTGCCGACCCCTACTTCGATCCTGACGCGGCCTCGAAGCTCTTGCACATCTCACCACGTCCGGATCCTCCTGCACCTTTTTTTTTTTTTACTTTGTCCTTTGCAAATGAAGCGTCACAGCCGCGCTGCTCCTGTCGATCTGCCAGGGGTCGTCGGGATGGGCAATTGGCTCTGAACCACGCCTCCCTCGAGAGAAAGAACCTACGATCTGCGAAATAGACGAAGTCAAAGCTCTCGCAACAGCTCGTTGCGCTGTGCTGCTGCTGCGGCCGCGACCTGGTCACGATGCTCACTACCGCGCCGCACCTCCACGTCCGCCGACCATCCCCTACAACCGCCGAGTTCACCGTCACCACCTGCCCGCCGCCCACGCTGTCGCTGCGCATCCTGCTGGGCCTGGTCTTCGTCATCCGCGTCCTGCTCGGCCTCTTCGTCCTGCTGGTCCTGTACTCGACGTGGACCCTCTCGCCTTACTACCAAGACCAACAAGACCAACAGAACCAACCGCATTACTACTCCACGAGCATCGCGACCGCCACGCCCACGGCCACGGCCACGAGCACGACGCCCCTCCTCCATGACTACGACCACCACCACCAACAACAGCAACAACAACAACAACGACACCACTATGACATCACAATCACAACCACGCCCGCGGCGGCCCCCACCCTAGCCGATCCGCGCGGCAACGCCCCCGCGAACCCGGCGCCGACGACCCTCTACACGACCGAGTGGCTGCCGTACCTCGCGCGCGCCGCGCACCTCTCCGCCGCGGGGCGGGCGGCGCACCGCCTGGCCGGCTCGCTCCCGTGGTACGCGGCGGCGGCGGTGTGCGGCCTCCTCGCGTACGCGACGACGCTGCGGGTGCACACGACCGAGTCGCTGCTGGTGCTGCGGGGGCTCGGGGTGCAGACGAGCTCGGTGGGCGGCAGCTACCTGGCCGGGTGGCGCGCGGGCCACACGCGCTTCATCCCCACCGAGAAGATCCGCGACGTGCTCATCAACGAGGCCTTCCGCGGGCTCGCCGTGCGCTACTACCTCGTCGTCGTCGTCGAGGGCGAGGAGGACGTCGTCGTCGTCTTCCCGCGCCTGCTGCCCGGCCGCAGGGTCGTCGAGGCCGTCTGGAGGGGCGTCAGGGGCTGCCTGTGGGAGCCCGACGGCGCCGTCCCCTTGGGCAGGAGGTGGGATGAGAAGGGGCAGCAGGCTGGGAGGGCGGCGGACTGACCTTTGGACTTGGGGTGGGGGGGGGGGAAGGGGTTTCTGGGATCATTCTCTCACCCTCGGTCGGGGGAACGGGAACTACGTGCTATAGAAGTGAGTGGTATGATGCATCTCATGGATATCTGCGCTGGAATCTAGGTCTCGACACACAAGAGATCGCTCGCTTCATCATCTAATTTTAAATTACTCATTGGCCGCGTCGTCATCTTCGGCGGCGCCCTTCATCTCCCTGATCGCGTCCCTCCAGTTGCCCACGCCCCTCATGTCCTCGGCATTCTTGAACCCCTTGCGCTGCGCCCACCGGTCGTTGGCGTCGTCCGGGCTCTGCAGCTTGTCCTTCTCCAGCAGGGGCACGTAGGCGCCGACGAAGCGCGGGCCGTTGCCCCCCTCGTAGACCCTCGTGCTGGCCCTCGCGCCGGCCGCCGCCGCCGCCCTCCTGAGGGCGTCGCTCCCGGGCTCGGGCACGTGGTCCACGCCCGTCTTGCGGGCGACCAAGTCCAGCAGCCGGTTCGACAGGAGCTCGTCCATCTTCTTCTCGCGCCAGTGCTCCCACAGGTCGTTGGCCACCCCCCACGACCCGTGCAGGCTCAGCGGGTTGTCGGCCCCGGCGTACACCCAGTCGACGCAGTCGGCCGCCCCGTCGGCCGCGCCCCGCCCGAACACGCAGTCCCACAGCACCAGCGGCCTGTCGTCGGCCAGCACGTAGTTGGGCCGCCGCGGGTGCCGCCCCGTGTCCAGCAGCTCCGCCACCACCCCGGGCCCCTCCAGCCCCTGGCCCACCAGGAACAGCACCGCCACCATGCAGCGGATCTGGTGCCACAGGAAGGCAGACCCACGCACGTGGAAGTAGTACACCTTGGGGTGCGCCACCCCGCCGCCGGGCTCGCCCCCGGGCCCGCCGCGGAACTGCGGGCCGCTGAGGTACGGCACCTCCGTGGTGACGCCGTCCACCTCCACGATGTCCGACGCGAATATCCGCCGCCCGAAGTTGGTGATCTGCTTCGACGGGTCGACCTTGCAGAAGTTGCGGAAGTCGTGCACGCCCTCGAACATCTTTGCCGCCTTGCGCATGGCCTCGATGTCGAGCCAGCCGTCTTTTGGCCTGCCGGGGGCGGTGTTGCTGCTGTTTCCGTCGTCGTCGTTGTTGTTGTTGTTGTTGTTGTTGTTGTTGTTGTTGTTGTTGTTGTTGTTGTTGTTGTTGTTGTTGTTGTTGTTGTTGTTGTTGTTGTTGTTGTTGTTGTTGTTGTTGAGCTCCTCGAGGAATCTTGGCAGTGGTGCGAAGGCGGGCTGTGTGAAGAAGTAGCGGTACTGCCTCTCCCTGCAGCTGAATCGCGCCGAGAAGTCCGGGGGAGGGTTCGGGCACCACGCGTAGACCTTGATGTCCGGAGGCAAGATGCGGTTCAGCACGCGGCAGTACTGGATCTCCTGCTCGGGCGGCAGAGGCACATCGTCGTCCTCGGCATCCTGCTCTTCCCTCCCCTCCACCGCCTCCGCTTCTCCCCCCGCTTTTGCCTCCTCGGCAGCCGGTGTCCCACCCATTTGGACGTCTCCGCCACTGGATTCGGCCGCCGCCGCCTCCGCCGCGACCTGGGGCTTCTTCCTCGCCCCCTTGACAGGCTTGTTGCTCCTCAGCCTCAGCGCGACGACCTGGCCAAAGGCGCTCACACCCCGGTCCGTCCTCCCGCACTTGGAGTAGTCACAGCAGGTCCAGTCAACCTCGTTGGGCCGCTCCGGGTCCGGGAAGATCAGGCACGACTTCACGAGCGCCTTCCAGAGCTCCTCCTCGATGGTGGACATGGCGCCCGACGGCTGGTACTCGAAGCCGTTGTAGTTCTTGCCCAGGTAGGCCAGCTTGAGTGCCACGAAGCGCTGCGAGTACCTGGCCGGGTCGATGCCCTTGCCCTTCTTCCTCGCCTTCTTCTTGGCGGGCTCCCCGGGCAACGAGGATGCCTCGTTTGGGTCCTGGTGCTTTGCCGGGGCTGTGGGCAGCACGCCGCCGTTCTGAGATTTGATCTCATTCTCCAGCTGCTTTATGCGGCCCACGAGGTCGTCTTTGGTCCATTTGCTGTAGTCAGCCATCGGCGCTGCTCTGTACGATATGAGTCGGGTGAGGGCGGGTTTTGAAAGCGGGCTCAGGATGAACGCTGGGAGCTTCAGGAGAGGTGCGAGAATAAATCTGGCTTCATTCCATCGTGGGCCGTGAATGAGAGCCCTGAGCGACTTCATACGTTTGTCGTCCACAACTTCACACAAACGGCGTCTGCCTATGCGACGGCCAACAGTTTGGCGAAATGTGAGCCATGAAATTTAGAGTGCGAATCCTTATCGATAAGTGCCGATGGCGGCTCCGAAAGAGGCATTATTCGCAACCATCAGCCTCACAAGCCATCATGGACTCATTAATAGCATCGGCTTTCTCTCTCATATTCAGGAGAAGGATTTCATGAGCCCTCGTGCTGCGATCGAATCCATGGACCCGCAGACGATATCTATTTTGCTGTTGGGTGATGAGGCCGTAGGGAAGACAACGTTCTTATCGTGCGTGTTGCACCACTCTCCCCTTGTGCCTGTGTGCCGGGCTCACGGCTGACCTCACACAGACGAATCAGCCAGGGGCACAGCAACCTTGTGGGCACGCGGCAGATAACCCTTCTCAAGGACATAGATCAACCATTCACATTTGAAATCTCCTTTGGGAGGCGGCAGTATCGATTGGAGTTCTATGACACGTCCAGCCCCGAGAACTGGAGGCTTCTGCGGCCAGACCTTGTCCTCATCTGCTATGATATAAGCCAGCGCCTGAGTCTTATCAACCTCCAGCGACTCGTGCGTGGCCACCACTCCTGTCCATCTCCGCGCCCCACGCTCCTCTACTGTCTCGCTAACCCCGGCCCTGCTAATAGTGGATCAAAGAAGTCCGCTCGACGTTCCAGTCTGAAAGTACGCTCCCGCTGGCCGTGCTCGGCTTGAAGCGGGACCTGAGGTCCGAGGATGACCCCAACGGCATAATCTACCCGCAGGAGGCATATCGGATTGCCGCAGAGATCAGGGCAGACAAGTACATGGAATGCTCGGCAGTGACGGGGGAGCTTCTCCAGCTGGCCTTCGAGGAGATTTGCCAGATGGCTGTCAAGACGACGAGTGCTGCGGGTGGGCAGAGTGATGGAGGGTGCTGTCTGATGTGATGTTGCTCCCGTTGTCGTTGGCGTTGGTGCCCTCATCCGCTCTGGACTAGGCAGGCTTTTAATGATGTCTGTGCCATACTGAGGTGAGAAAACACGTGTGCCCTGTGGGCAACTTTGGAATGCTGCATAAATCATCGTACCAAGGCCAGGCTTGGGATCATGCCTCGGCAGCCTCCTTGACCGGGAGAGGCCCAAGAACCTCCTCGATGATGCTGAGGATCTCCTGCTGCTTTTCCTCGTCAAAGCGCGACTCGGCGTCCTCGACACAGGCAGCCAGGACGGCCGGGTTGTCGGGGCGCAGGTTGATGATCATGATGGTCTCGCCTTTGGTCAGGTCATAGTCGCGCAGCCTCTCGACCAGGCGGACAATGCTGGTAGCATCATATGTGATGGGCCGCTGGCTGAGGGGATCGGGCTGGGTCCGCAGCTGGTCAATGACCTGCACGAGGGCATAAGCTTCTGGGTGTTTTATCCGGGCATCGTGTTTGAAATCAGACTGCAGCGTCCCGACTTACCTCCTTGATGACGGCTTGTAGGTTCCTCGGGACCTGCTTCCTCCTGTCGGGCAGCCTGGACTTTTGCTGCTCGTTTAAGAGGTGTTGGTAGACCTCGAAGTTGGTCAAAATGGCGCTCTGCGACTCGAGGATCTTCATGATGGCCGCGTCGACCTCTGTCTGTTGTCTGTTGTCTGTTTGTCTGTCTGTGTCTATGTACGTGGGCGTGGTTGTGGGTGGATTTTAATCTAGTCTGAGGATCTCGATCCTTTCCACCCGAGTTGACTGAGTGATTTGTGCTGCAGGTGGCCGGATGGAAGTTGGGGCCGGAGATTTCTGATGAGGCTACATGAAGTGATGAGGGATTGAGTCACCAGGCCAGAAGGGTGATGCAGTGCGACGTGTGGAATGGTTCCTCACGGCTATAGTTCGTGCCTGTGGAAGTCACCTCAAGTTTTTTTAAACCTTTTTTTTTGCCTTCCCTTGCCTCGCCTATGGTGGCTCAATCAGCGTAACACCAAACAGAACCAGTAAATTTTTACTCCAAACACCTACCTGCTCTCAGCCCTACAAAGTATCTACAATTATTTGATTAACTTCTGCTCCAGCACACTCGTCTTCCACAATCACTTCTATTGTGGTACACCCAGTCGGGCTGGACTCAGCCAAGATTGAAGTTGCTCGCTCTCGGTCTGCCTGGTGATCGGGATTGAAACAGCCTGCCAGCGTTCAAGGACTGCTCCGTTTCCGGGCTGCACAGCCAGGTGCAAGGTACCGAGTACCCCGCGCCTTGCCTTGCAGTCACAATTGCCCCCCAGATGTTGCAATGGGAGGCCAATGATAGGCGAGCCAGCGCCCAACCCCACCCGCGCCTCGTGCTGAAGCGCGCTAGAATAAGAGGCGGGGTTCGGCTCAAGGGCCACTTGCTTGTACCGCATAGTGCATTGATACCTTGATACAAAGCGGGTACAGCACCTGAGAGCTCGCACTGAGGCAGAACAAACAGGTACGTATCCAGTTCCAGCAAGTACCTGTCTACCTAGATAGAGACCTTCAACCCTCTGTAGGTAGTAGACTACTACCTCCTGGCGTGCAAAGGCGGTGTCCTACCATAGTATAGCCGCAAAGAGACGTGCAAACACAGAAGGGGTCTGGTCTGGGGTCAGGGTCAATCAAGGTCAAGGCGACTGACTGAGTGTCCGGCATCCAATTTTTTTCTCCTCGCCCTGCTGCCCGTCGCAGAGTTAGCCTGCCAGCCCTTCCTCTCATGCCTCAATCCTCAGTCCTCGCTTCTCATTCATGCTGCGATCCAACGCTTGACACGATGATTCCTCTGTGACAATACTCCCTGACACAACCTGCTGCCGGCCTCTCACGGAAGTCCTGCCTCTACAAGACCTGCCCCTGGTGCTGTCTCGTTGTGTCTCTAAGCCCCTCCTCCACCTTCTCTTTTCATCTGCGCCTATCCTCGGCAACTTTTGTGACGTCGGCGGCCCACGGTCTTGATCTAGATCTTGACTTGGCTCTTGCATCCGCCTGTGCGCTCTCCTGGAAACCCTGACGACTGACTCCCTTACGGCCTCGTCCAGCACGGTATTCTCAGCCGTCGCCTTTGGTTTCTCAGTGTTACTCACATCCTGATATCCCACAGCGCAAATATGGTCCGCAATCTTGTCATCCTGGGGGGCAACTCCCACCCGGAGCTTGTCAACAATATCTGCAACTTCCTCGGTATCCCTCAGTGCGACCGCACCCTTTCCAAGTTCGAAGTCGGCGAGAGCAGATGCGAGATCAAGGAGACGGTCCGTGGGAAGGACGTCTACATCATCCAGACTGCCGGCACCCAGGATCCTACCGACAAGGTCAACGACCACTTCATAGAAACCTGCATCAGTCAGACCCACCTCCCCCCTCCTCCGGCGCCGCGCGGAGAGCGACCTCACTCCTGGCCGGTCTACTGACGACACTCCATAGTGGTCTCTGCTTGCAAGACTGGCTCAGCCAAGAGGGTCACTGCCGTGCTGCCCCTCTTCCCCTACTCTCGACAACCTGACCTGCCCTACAACAAGTCCGGCGCACCCCTTAACAAGGCGCCCAGCGACACCTCGGGCAAGTACACGTTCGAGAGCGTCCCTGCCACCCCGGGCCCCGGACTGCCTAGGAGTGATACCCTCAGCAGCGGTATCGACATCACCAAGATGATGGCCAAGGCTGCTCTCGTCAATGGCAATGGTAACGGCCGGCCCAATGGCGACTCCTCACAACCCGGTGCAGATGGTGCAAAGGCCAGGAACCACGCCGAGTCTGTCTCCTCCGTGAAGGGAAACTACACCACCCACGACTACGAGAACCCCCAGATGATCAATGCCTTCCAGGCGAAGCCGGGATACAAGCAATGGGTTGCTCAGGCCGGCACACTAGTGGCGGATCTGTTGACATGCGCGGGCGCGGATCATGTATGTGTCTCCTGAAAAGAGCTGATACACCTTGCGCGACCCTTGAACCAAGGAACCAGACGAGTGTTGGTTCTTAGCAGTCCGTCTGGGCTTTCATCGCAATTTCTCTTCACTCCTTTTCTTTTGGGGCTAGTATCTAACACTAACTTCTGCTTGCCCCAGATCATCACGATGGATTTGCATGATCCTCAGTGAGTATATTTCCTCGTGTGCACACACACACACACACACACACACACACACACGCCTCTGTGTTTCTGTTCCATTCCGTTGCGTTGCGTTGTGTTGCGTTGTGTTCAGTTGCGCCGTGACTCGCCTCGGGTGCCGGGCCAGTGTCTCGTGCCCCAAATTCCGCAAGTGCGGGTCGCCATGAGGTTTTATGCCAGAAACGGCCACAGCCTGCTAGCTCTTCCGATCTCGGTGGGCGGCTGGTGCTGACGCTGAATTTGTTCAAAGGTACCAAGGATTCTTTGACATTCCCGTGGATAACCTCTACGGCAAGCCGTTGCTGCAACGGTATATTGAACGCAATATCCCCGGGTACCGAGATGCAGTTATCGTCAGCCCGGATGCTGGAGGCGCAAAGCGTGCGACTGCCATCGCTGATCGCCTGGGTCTGAGCTTCGCGTTGATTCACAAGGTAGGCCCTTTGGAGATGTGTGTGCCCATCCTTGGCTGATACTGACAAAGTTGCAGGAGCGTCGCCCAACCAGGATCTCGGACCGCCAGAATGCCACCATGATGCTCGTCGGTGACGTGACGAACCGGCCCTGCATTCTGGTCGACGATTTGGCAGACACGGCAAACACCATCACGAGGGCTGCGAAGCTCCTCAAGAAGGACGGTGCCACCACCGTCTACGCCCTCGTCACGCATGGCATTCTCAGCGGCGATGCCATCGAGCGCATCAATGCATCGGCCATTGACAAGATCATTGTCACCAACACGGTGCCGCAGCACCGTCACAAGGCGGCCTGCCCCAAGCTTGAGGTGCTAGACGTCTCCCACGTCTTCGCCGAGGCCATCCGACGAGTCCACCATGGTGAATCCATCAGCGCACTTTTCCCACATGATTGAGCGTGCGCAGCCATCTGAGGCATATTCCTTGACGAGGTCTTCAGGGCGCGAGTGTCAGTCGTGCTCATGATCATCTTTGGCGTTCAGGAGGGGTGGCGTGCCTGCGGCATGGGTAAGGAAACAACCGCACCTTGACGTCCGGAGTTGGCAGGTTAGATCTGATTCATCAATTCTCCCACTGGGAGAACCGAAAAAGAACAAAAGCGAAAACCTCGAAACAAGCACTGAACGGCGTTGAACATCAATGTATGGAGTGAGGTGGCTTTCCTGGCCAATCTGACACGGCCAGAGATCCAACGATGCCACTCGGCTGCGTGCTCTCATTTCCAAAGCGAGAGCGCCCGGGCAGTATCTAGTGTGATAGGGTGCATGACACTTGAATTGGTTGCTACACACGTTATAAGGATACTAACAGCGGAGATACCGGCCGCCCTTATCGTGCCCCCAGCCCGTGGGGGAAAAACGCGCGTCCTGCAAATATGAATATATCATATGTACAGGTTGATCACTCGTGGCAGATAGCTTGCCTGCAGTGAACAGCCTTATTCGACCTGCAATTTCCTGACCAAAAACAACATTCTTATGTGTAACAAGTAAAATGCGGTGGACCCTCCGACTCCGGCGGGACTGTCCGCCCTATTGGGCATGACGATAGCTTCGCGTCGCGGTCAGCCCCTTGATTGGGATCTACGGGGACCCTCCCGGTGTTTACGCGCTTGCCCCGTCTACCCACCGGGATCACGGATCGCACACTTCGTCCGAAACTTGCGTGTTTATATTTTTTTTCCCCTTTTTAGCGTCTGGGTTTTATATACCGCTTCCTGGTACTCTCATCAACGTTTGCGCATAGTCTCTTGGAAGTCGTTTGAGATGAAGGGGTCACACTTACACTGCGGGTTTCAACTGCTTGTTACTGGTGTGCTTTCGGCCGCAGTACCCACGGCCGTGGATACAGCAAACAATGTTACTTACAAGGGTCTCTACCGAAGTGGAATAGAGGCATTTTTGAACATCCCTTATGGGCAAGACACTGGCGGCGAGTATCGTTTCAAGCCCCCAAGGCCCTACGTCCCTCGACAAGGCAGCGAAGTTATCGCCCAGTCATACGGGCCCTCATGCCCTCAACCCCTCGGTGATGAGCTGGGCGCGCCGCTTGTCCTGGGCAATGTTACGGACACCTCGGAGGACTGCCTCAACCTGAACATAGCGAGGCCCAAAGGAACCTCTTCCGGTGACAGCCTGCCTGTCATGGTATGGATCCACGGCGGGAGCTTCTGGTCAGGGCAGAACAGCGAGATCACCGTAGCTCCGGACGGCTTGATCCTGGAGTCTGTCGAGAACGGATTGCCCATCGTCCATGTGGCTTTGAACTACCGTCTGGGTGTCTTCGGCTTCGCACGATCTGCGGCGCTCGAGTCAGAAGGTTCAGAGAACGCTGGACTGAAGGATCAGAGACTTGCGATCGAGTGGGTGCGAGACAACATTGAGCACTTTGGGGGCAACCCCGACAAGATCACCATCGCTGGACAGTCGACCGGAGGTACGTTGGGCGCACACCGACTCGGTGCCACAATAGCCTCAACGGCGAGCAAGTATTGACCAGATATGCCTAGGACTGTCCGTCGGGATGCAGGTCATGGCGTACGGAGGCAGCAAGCCAGTGCCATTCCAACAAGCCATCTGCGAAAGCCAGGCTCTCGAACCTGGCATCACGGGGAATTTCACCACCGACGCCATGCAGCTTCTTGTGGACTACCTGGGCTGCAACACCACGAGCCTGGACTCCGAGGAGACCGTGGCCTGCCTGAGGGGCTTCGACAAAGACACCCTCGTGGACGCCTCGCTGGCCACGTACATCGGCGACACGGCCCACAACATCGGCGACATCTGGCTCCCGGCCGTCGACGGCGACTTCCTCCCGGCCGCGCCGTCCGAGCTCATCCGGGACGGGAGGTTCGCCGCCAACGTGACGGTCATGATAGGCTGGGCCGAGGACGACGTCTCGTACCTGACCGAGCCGAGCATCAAGACGGCCAACGACACGCGCGCCTTCTTCCTGTCATACGCGCCGGGCCTGACGCCCGACAGCGCCGACGCGCTGCTCTCGCTGTACCCGGTGTCGGACTTCCGGGCCAACCCGGCCGCCAACCTCTCGTCCGAGTTCTACCGCGCCGCCAGGGTCTTCCGCGACATCCTCATGACGTGCCCGCCGCTCTGGTACGGCGCCAGCATGGCCGCCCATGGCGGCAGCGGCCAGGTCTACCACTACGCCTGGAACCAGTCGCTGCTGGACCCGGTCCTCGCGTACGTGGGCTACCCGGGCCTGGGCGTCGTGCACACCTCGGAGCTGGCCTACGTCTTCGGCAACCTCTCGCACTACGACGTGCACGGCTACCCCTTCTCGCCGGGCGAGTCGGACTACGCGCTGCTCCGCCGGGGCTCGCGGTCCTGGTCCTCGTTCGTGAGCGCCGGCGCCCCGAGCGTGGACGGGCGCGAGACGTTCCAGGAGTTCGGCCCCGCGTTCGGGGAGCCCGGGCAGACGTACATCTTTGTGGCCGGCGGGCCGGGCGAGGGCATCTCTGCTGTCGACGGGCCTGGCGCGTCGCCGGGGCTGGCGGCCCAGAGGTTGAGGGAGCGCTGTGAGTTTATTACCTCGCCGGGAATGGTTGAGCAGCTGAGGTTTTAATCTATATGAGAGGGTACAGGATGTAGTCAATTATTTGCATCATTCAATGAGCAAACAATATTCATGATTAATCCGACCCAGTAGAAGAAGTGACGAGCGCTCGCGCCGATTCAACAATCAAGTAACCAGTATAGGTCACATGGGTTAATACATTACAATTTAAAATTTATAGATTCATCTTGCATATCAACCAGTAGTCTCAGCTAACTAAGATATGAGTTGAGCAATCGTCTATAGAACAAGCCTTCTTTCTGCCTTGAGAGCACGGTCCCAGGCGAGCGGCCCGAAGCATATCAAATAGTAATGCTGTGTAGCACGATCCTTCAGAGATAGCGGCTTGGCCAGCATGGAATGTTACCTCTCCGCCTGGAATTGTCCTGCAAGAGATCCCTTGTTATGCAGGTGACATACACTTTTGGCCTATCAAAAGTTGAGCCCCCAAATTACAGAACCCACAGTGGGACACAAGATACGAAGTTCCCTCCAGAGGCGGGAGTGGGAATTTGACGGAACCAAGAAACAGCTGAATCCTTATTCCCGCCTACCAGCCTCTCTAACGCTCTTAAAAGAAGGCTGGTACCCCTTCTCCCAGCTTAAAGGGGTGCCCAGGTTCTCAACTTCAAACTTCCTGGGCGTGGTCCCATAGTCGAATCGCGTGGTGTTTTCATACGAGATTGTGATTCCAGGCTGTTCCTCAGAGTGGAAATAAAGGAAACAACGGGTGACGAAAACAACAACGGGGGCAGGGACTGCCTAAGTAGCCCGTGGGATGACAACTGTCTGCCTGGGGGCCAGCATGGAGCCATGACAATGGACCGTCATCATCACCAGACCTATTCCCAAGACCCGGAGGTGGTACCAGAGTCCAACCTGGAATTTGCGCCTCACCGGCTGGCAGAGTCAGGCCAGCAGAAAGAACCGTACACGACCACGGCTCATCAGCAAGCCACGCACCAAGGCGCCCGGGCTTGGAGCCCCGGCCTGAAGGACGGGACGAGGAGCGGGAGCGGGAGCGGGAGGGCGAGGATCATCCTGATCGGGAGCGCCATACTGATTGCGATTGTTTCCGGGGTGATCGGGGGCATCGTGGGATGGCAGGTGACCGAGAAGCGCCTCGGCAGCAGCTCCTCGGAGCCTGCAGGCAACACCGACTCCCCCAGCACAGGGGCCGACTCCGACACGCCGCCCTCCTCCTCCTCCTCCTCGTCGGGATCGGGCGGGACGTGCGCTGCGGCCAGAAACTTGACATCGGCCAGCGTCGTCCGGAACGGCACTGCTCTCGCGGCCACAGGATGGCGGTACGGCGACGAGCACGTCGTCTGGCTGTACTTCCAGGGGGTCGACAACACGCTGCAGTACCTCGTGTACGACACCATGTACGGGCTTTGGGCGGGGCCCACGAAGTTATTTGTCGAGGAGGGCGCCGCCGCCGGCACCGCGCTCGCGGCGACCACGCTGCTTTGGGCCCGGAACAAGGACCTTCAGCCTGAGCCGCAGCCGCAGCTCATGTATCAGGATACCTCTGGAACATTGAAGGGGGTAGCTTGGTACGTCCTTCTAGAAGCACTTTTGTCCTCTCAAGATTCAGGCTCCCGATACTCCGGGTGGAGGCCCCCGGGTTTCATTTGAGCTGCTGACTGCTAATGCTGGAGCACAGGAGACCAGGCTCGCCCCCAGAAGGGATCGGGTCCAAGCTGGACGACTCAGGCTTCGCCACAGGCAGCGGGAGCGCGCTTTCCGCCTTCACCCCCAGTTTCCTCATCCAGCAAGGCAACGGCTCCGTGTCCGAGACGATCCTGAACGGGGACTACACGGACCTCCAGGCCTTGCCCGTCTCAGCCGCCTCCGGCACGCCGCTTCTCGCCGTCCCGCGGACCAAGAGCCACTCGGGAAACGAGCTGAGGTTGTTCTTCAGGAGGGAGACGGACGGGCAGATCGCCGTGTTCGAGAGATCGCCCGACTCCATCTCGGTGTACGACACGGACACCGAGCCCGCGCTGCCGTTCGGGAGCGTCGGCGAGGACAGCAACATGGCTGGGTTCACGACGGCGCGGTCCTCGGGGACGAGCGATTTGAACACGATGATACTACTCCAGGATGTTCCCAGCGGCGACATAACGTACACGTGGGCGGGTGATTCGGCCGGCTGGCAGAACACGGCGACGGATGCTGTCTTTGACGGGGCCGATGCGGGCGGGTTGGCGTGTCTGACAGCTGCGACGACGTGGGATGGGAATGGAGTCAAGCCGCTGGAGGTCTCTAACGACATGAACAAGTGTTACTTTGCTGTTGGGGCCCGGATCAAGG
The DNA here is from genome assembly GCA_001447215.1 of Diaporthe aspalathi. Classification (NCBI taxonomy): domain Eukaryota; kingdom Fungi; phylum Ascomycota; class Sordariomycetes; order Diaporthales; family Diaporthaceae; genus Diaporthe; species Diaporthe aspalathi. Next base: position 123,084 of record LJJS01000561.1, read on the forward strand.
AAGTCTGGTGGGACGGAGGTAGCTGGAGGGATAATGGCTTCATTTAATGAATATGCAGGAATCAACGGTTCAACAAAGTACAAAATTTTTAACAAAGAGATACCCACGTCATATTGAGTAAAGTCCTGATGTTATGTGCTGAAAAGCTTGAGATTAGTGAATATGGTCTGCGATAAGGAATTGACTGAAAGAAACTGACTGAAAGACAAGTCCCTGTCATGAGCCAACCGAGGGCATGAGTGACCGCGCTATCGAATGATTCTCGACGAAATGCACAGCTAATAGCCCCCGGCCGTAAATCAAGACGTCGGCGACCATGTGCCACCACACAATCTCAATGCAACCAACTGCATTTTAAGTCTGTATTCGAGCGGACCGCGCTGGGTGTCTCTGCAGCGCGCTAGCTGAGAAGTGCTAAATCCTTCCGATGTATGCTCGGCAGGCCACGTCGGTAAGTAATTTCCATGGGTTCCTGAAGCCAGGGTCGTGATAAGATTTGCCACATAGGAGAATTGTTTGCTCGCCTGTCGTTCTTCGCGTTCTTTCTCTGACAACACGGGAGCGTCAGAATGGTGGCATTTTCCTCGATTGTTCAGTGCGCCATGGCGAGGATATTGAGTATCACTACAGTACTCCTGCTCGGCCCCGCAACGGCACTCGGGGCTCTCCATTCGACGTCGCCAACTGCAAACACCACGAGTGGGCTCATAATCGGCCATGCTGCACCGAATAGGTCAGAAGTGACAGAGTTCCTCGGCATCCGCTATGCAGAGCCGCCTGTGGGGGATCTGCGGTTCGCTCCACCGAAGCGATACAGCGCCCCAGCCGGCACTGTTCACAATGCATCAGACTGGGGCGCCGACTGCCTGTCGAACAAGCCGCCGGTCAGCCCGTTCCCAAACTTCTCAGAGCCGTCGGGCTTCCGTGTGTGGAATATGTTTGCAGCGCAGACGGGCAACCCTTCAAGCGAGGATTGCCTCAGTCTGAATGTGTGGACCAAGACGCCGAACAACTCGGCGAAGAAGCCTGTTCTCATCTGGATCCATGGTGGACGTAAGTATTCTGGAGTCTCAGGACCCACCGACACTGCGGACATGGCCGCTAATCACGATCCCCAGGCTTCCAAATACCCGGGACGCACAGCCCGTTCTACAATGGCCAGTATCTGTCAGCAGCCGAGGATGTGGTTGTCGTGACGCCAAACTACCGCCTGGGAATATTCGGCTTCTCCGGCGCACCTGGGCTGGCACAGAACGCAGCGCTTCGAGACCACCGTGCCGTGGTGGAGTGGGTGCGGGACAACATTGCCAGCTTTGGCGGCGACCCCACCCGGATAATAATATTTGGGCAGAGTGCAGGAGGCGCATCTGTGGACTATTCCGCCTTCGCGTGGAAGGAGGAGCCTATAGTGGCAGGCCTGATATCGCAGTCCGGAACAGCGCTCAGCTTCAACCCCAACACTAGGGAGTATGCCCAGTCCATATTCTTCAACGTCTCGCAGGCCATCGGTTGTGGTGGCGCAGGTGAAGATTCCGAGACGGTGGTGAGCTGCGTGCGGCGGGCAAACGCCTCTGCGATCCTGGCGGCGTCGGCCAGAGTGCCCGCCCTGCCCACATTAGCGCTCGCCCAGGCGAACTTTCACCCGACCGTTGACGACGAGCTCGTGTTCTCGGACTACGAGGCCAGGGCGCGGAACGGATCATTCGCGCGCGTCCCATATCTGCTGGGCAACACAGATTTCGAGTCGGGGTGGTACAAGCTGTCGGCTTACGCAGCAAAGCTGAATTTGTCCGAGGCGCAGTGGGACCTCTTCAACCAGCGCGCCTTCACGTGCCCAACGGGTGCGCAGGCGCGATACCGCACCCAGCAGCTTGTCCCGACCTGGAGGTACAGGTACCACGGCGAGTGGGACAACCTGAGACTGTACAACTCCACCGCTGGCCTGGGACCCCGGGCCAGCGGTGCGTACCACGGCTCGGATACCGAGATGGTCTTCGGGACGGCACAGGACGTGTCGCTGGTGGAGAACTCGGAACAGGAGGACGCGGTGTCAGCGTACGTGATGGGGGCATGGGCTTCGTTTGCGAGGGACCCAGCCCGAGGCCTGCTGGACTACGGGTGGCCTGCGTATCATCCAGACGGCGACACGCTGGTGCAGCTGGCCCTCAACGGCAGCGCGGAACCGCAGTTCGCTGAGCCGAGTCTGTTTGACAGTCCCTGCCCGGAGGTAAATGACCCCTCACCCGGACAAGGGGCTTTCTGAGCAGGCAGAAGTGTTAAAGAAGTGTAAATATTGAGTCTGAGTAATTGTGACATAGGAATCATGAGACTCATAGCAGTTCGCACCAGAGAGGCTGACGCAATGACATGACATGACTTGACTCCGGTTCCAGGATTCGCGATGAGCTCTCGAGGTTTCTGGACTCTTCCTCGGACGTTGACGAGGTCTGCTGCAGGTGTGTTGAGGCCTCAAATGGCTGGTCGGAATAGCTGATCAGAAGCAAAACCGCCATTAGATCCTTCGGGTCGTTGTGGACGAGGGCTTTGGGTGAGATTCACTCAGCCGCAGGAGGATGAAATGCATGTCGTGCTGGGGGCATCGATCACCACTGCAACTCTTACCTAAGTTAGCACGCGGGAAGGGCTACCAAGCCCTCCCACCCCCTCCAACCCCCTCCAACCCACTCAGCAGCGCCCCAATCCAGATCCAACATGGCGGCCGGCAGGTGCACTGTCCAGCTGTTCCCTGCACTTGGGCTATCTGATCAGGGGGTCAACGCACACCACCACCAGCTTGGCTGCAGCTGAGGCGCATCTGAGTGAGGCTAATAGCCGTGGGACCTGCAGGCCTCCGAGCTTCTACTACCCTCTCTCTCTCTGTCTCTCTCTGCCGACTGGCCCGTCAAGCGTCGCTCACCACATCTGCGTCCCACATCGCGGCTCCATCTCATCGCCATTGGCTTCAGCGCCTGTCTGTGAAGCTCGTGGCCCACGCCCGTTGCCCAGGTGCGACTTTGTTCCTGGTGAAACGGGCCCACACGCGGGCCCGTCAACACCATCAACAGCATAATCACCGCACCACCACACCCGCCCCATGTACACGCCTGCAGACACACATACCCGTGAGAAAAGCATCATCGAGTGTCGCCGCATGCTGGGGGCGTGAGACCCTGTCCTACCCAACACCATTATGATGACTGTATTGCCCGTTATATCTGCCCTCTCCCTCGAGGCTGTCTCCTTTGTCCACGCTCCTGTTGCAAGAGGGAAACATGGCTAAATCATCAGGTACCTCCTTCTCCAGTTTCGGTCTGGGCCCTTTCTCATGACCTTCCATCCCTGTGGTGTTTGGGCCACATGGGCCCAACAGTCAGGCCTGCAAACAAAGGGACCGGCCGTCTTGGGGCTGGGTCATCCTTGGACTATGTACACTTGCGACCACGCCGCCCAAATACACTCCCTCAAAGGCTCGCCTCCGAGGCGTCCGATGTCCTCGCCCCGAGGCTTTGTTTGTTCGCCCGTTTTCATGCCACAGATGTCACCCTCACGCCGCAACTCGACATCAGATCGGCCTCGAAGCTGAGGACCAACGGGCCTGGGGAACCCTAGTCGGGCTGGACTTGGCTTGGCCGGCTATGGTCGACCCAACGAGCAAACCCGTCTGAACTACATACAGACATACTACCGCTTCATCCCCACGCATTCTCCAGCCCTAAAGAAGGGATCAAGGAGGGCTGATCTCACAAGTACCCTTGTTGCTCCCCCGTCGAGATGACTACTAGGCCGTGGCTGATAGACCCTCGTGGTGTGTAAGTGTGTGTGTGTGCCCGGCACCTCAAGCCTGCCACCACCAAACACACCAGCCTCATGCTGCCACACCCTTTTCCCTCTTTTTATATCACCGTGTCCCGAAGTGGTTTGCGGGCGGGAGCCCTCGCCTGCCATGTCCTATGAGGAAGCCTGGGAACTGCCGTTATGACTGTCCACCAAGATGCTAAAAAGCGAGCCGTCCCCGTTGAGCCCCCTGGTCTGCCTCTCCTTTCTTCTATCATTCGCCCGTACCAACTGTCAAACATAAATGCAACTATTACTTGCAGTCCTAGCCCGTACTCCACCTCCGTTGTAAAAGGTCCGTTGTTCCCTGCCCAGGTCTAGCTACAACCGTCTTGAAGATCCACCACACCTTTCACCATCCCTCTTCCGCTCGAACAACACTATCAGCCTGAAGGGCTTGTTTGTCTTCACCCTCATCCCTCTCCAGCCTGGAAGACCAAGCTGTTCTTAAGCTGTCCTCGTCCTCGTCTTGCTGGTCTCATCGGAATCTCGACGACATACAAGCCACTGAACACCTTCGAGACACACTCCAAACAAAGACCGATACAAATATCAAGGCAACAAACACAGGTGAAGAAAAGCCACCGACCGTCGTATGGCTAGAGACTACTGGGTTGAGACACTCCCTTCCGGACATCGTCGTTTCGTCAAGGCTCCTTTGAGACGTTCGCACTCCAACCCCCATGACGCGAGCAGTCAGTCCTCCCGCGGCCGTCGGGTCGACTTTCTCGACGTGACGAGGGAGGAATACAACTCTCTCTTGGCTCGGGAGGAAGATCTGAGCCGGGAAAACGAGGCTCTTCGTCGTGAGAACCATGCTCTTAAGGCCAATTGGAGAACCTGCGACGAGGAGTTGCGGCGGCTTCAGATCCGTATCCCCCCTCTAGAGGCCACAGTCCGAAATCTTGAACATGAGAACCGTGAGCTGAGGAGGAGTTTCGACCATCACCACCATCACCACCGCTCCAGTAGCTACGGCGAGGATGGAATGCGGAAGCTGAGAAACAAGAATACGAAGCTGATGAATGAGAACGACTCGCTATTGGCTCGCATACGTGCCCTGGAGCGGGATGTCCGCGACGGGGTCGGCGACCGCGCGAGGAAGTTCATGGAGGAGATCAGCACGTGGAAGCGACGGTATGAGAACCTGAGATACACTGTCGATGGGCTACAGAACGACCTCGCGGTGGCGATGGACCGGAACCTCCGCTTGGAGGAGGCATGCGAGCTACGGGCGCGAAATGAAAGGAAGGCCATGAGGGATGTCGACCGATACAAGGCTATCCTGCGCCAGCATGGGTTGCGGTGAGATCGCCATCGGCTTTGCAAAAGCCTGATACTCGCAGCACTGATGTATCCCTGGAGGGGGCACGTTTAGATCTGATGCAGACTGATATGGTCGGGATGTTTTTTACGATACTTTCTGCTTGGGACGACTTCTTTTATATGAAATGAAATCCGGGGTGAGTTTACATCTTGAGTCGAATTCCCGAGACTCTGCCCATCAGATTACTGACTGCCTCAGTTTCCAGCCGACGCCAACGTTACTGCAATCATTCGCCCTTCTCTTTTGTGAGATGAATTATGCATCAAGAGCTTTGGGGGAACAAGATGCTTGTTGGGAAACACAGCAATTTGCGTTGTTTTCTTTCTTTGACGATGCCCCCTTGCAACACGACACATTCGAAATCAGGTATCCCCATCCGTCCCAACACTCAGCGGTCCCCTCGAGCCGAGAATGGAAGCCAACCGAGTGGGAAGGAACCCTACATAGCATAGCATAGCAGCCGGGCGTTGGGCCCCGAATCCAGACAAACATCCAGATTGAACAAGTTTGCTCAGAGACACACATACACACGCACACGCACACACACCTCTGGGCACGTACACGAGTCGCCACTATCCCCTCCTGCCCCCGCCCCAATGTGCACAGTATGATCGTGACCCGCCGGGGCTATCGAAGGCATGATAAGGCGTCCCGGCCCCGTGAGCACCCCCCGGGTGAGTGCTGTGCCTGTCAGATGAGCCGCTCACGCGCTAGTGCGGCCCGAGGGCTTGGGGGTTGCCCCATGGAAAAGCACCTCATCCGACCAGAAATGTCTATATTGGCCATGATTCCCATCATAATTAGATGGCTTAGATTTAAATCTCTTCTTGGCCCAGAAATGATTGTAGAATGCTTCGCTGTCGGGGAAGGAGACTTGAACGGGGCTTCCAGACGGGAATAAGTGAGAGCCTGGGCAAGGCTGACCGGGGGGGGGGTAGCTATAGGTGCGGGTACCAGGCTCGGGTTGTATAGGGTGCTCTGGTGAAGATCTCTATTTTTGCTTTTCTTTTACTTGGGTCTTTTGTTCTCGCGTCCAGACATACAAGTGGAGTGGAAATCCCCAGGTGTGCCAAGTTAAAGTATGTTGCACAAACACTGCCGGACGACGCCACCTGTGCACTGCGCCGTTGAGCAGCGACAGCCGACGCCCAAGACATTTGGGCCGCAGAATACTTACTGCCTGCGAACGGGATCCCAGGATCTCTGTAATCTTCGGCGGGTTCGATGAGAGAATGAATCGGAAGAATGAGTTCAGAGACAGCGGCTAGAGTCAGAAACGCGATGTCCTCCCGTGTCCTACTGTAAACCCCCAACCCCCTGCCCCTGCCCAGTTCGACAAGGCCGCCAGGCAGAAGGGCCACGGCGAGGGGCACGACTAGTAGGACTTTGGAAAAAGTGAAGCCTGTCTGGTGGCTCCGTCGCGGACGAGCGAAGAGGGACCGTGCAGTTTGCAGCTAGGGGAACAAACCCCCCCCCCCCAACTCCAAGTGCCGGCCCTCGGGGGTATCTTGAGCTGAGACAAACGGGGGTGTGTGCCTGGAAGGAATGTGGGTGTGAGGGAAGGAAAGAGTCAACGAGGGTCAACAGACGTTGAGTCCTGCATGAGGGACTTGGACGTGGCTGCATGTAGTTCGGTGCAGTCTGGAGTACGAACGTGTCCGAGGGGCGAGCTGGGACAGGGGGCAGGCCGGGCTATTGTCTCAAGCTGCAGGTTCCGTGACGTCTGCTCCTGCGTCGCTCGTCTTCTCAGCCTCATTTGTAATCAAGCGCTGGCCGTCAGGAGAGGTGGCTTTTCATTGGGCTCGGGGGGACTTTTGGTATGCCTGCTTGCTGCTGGGGCCGGACGAGTCCTTGTCGTGGCCTGTTTTTGGGGACACTTATGGCATGCATGGGCTAGATTCCGCATTGGTTAATAGCTGATGGCCCCCGGCGTGCCACAGCAGGGACCGATCGCTCCAGATCGCGGGCTTGTCCGGACGAAGGGGGCCGGAATTTGTTTGGGCGACCTGACGTCCACGTCTCCCCCTGAACCCGCTAAGCATCAACGCTCCCCTCTCATGGGACGGGGAAACAGTTGCCTTGTTTTCTTGGGCATGTGAGTGAGAGTGGGGCCATATGTAGTCGTCCGCGCCCCAGGTCTGACGCTCGGCAGACGCGAGCGAGAAGCGAAGACCTGCCTTCCTCGCTCCCACATCCTCCCCCCCGCCCCCTCGTGTCGCAGATCGAGATAATCATAAACCAACCGGTGGAGGATCGGGGTGGTATACACCTTGCCCACAGGAAGCAGGCAGGGTCTTCGTGGGTTCCTCAAGTCCCGTAAATGCAGCTTACGTGTCTTATGCATAAATTTTGGGGTGTGCTTTGTGTTGCTTTGATGAGCACATGTGCACTTGGCCTCAAAAGTTCACGATTCACGGTGGGATGGCCCGGCGGTGAGAATGGGGAAGAGGTTGGCTGCTCTCGGAAACAGACTATTACTACTACTGCTGCGACTACTAATCCAATACGGCGCAGCGCGGTACAGCATGATGCAGCCAGACAGGTGGTGGTTCGCACGTCGGCTGCGGAGTGCCGTCGTCTACTGCAGCCTCGCACCTGTCACGGCGCAGTTCGTGGCAGTCGGTGGTATGGATGAAAAATACGGGTGGGTGCGTTACGGGGCGATCCAGTTCGATGCGGGCGCTGACAGGTCATATTTGGCACATTGGGGCCGTCATCCTGTCGTGGATTTCGAAGAGGGGGGGGGGGTGTGGTGGTGGTGGTGGTGGTTGTGTTGTGTACCATCAACATGTGGGTGGCCGAACGTCTGTGTGTCAGTGTCCGAGCTGCCTGTTGCCGGCGATCTGGGTCCTCGGGCCCTTCCGTGCCCTGTTTCTGATCAGCCCACGCATCACGGCAGGGTGCGACCCTGGTCACAAATGCGTGGTTAAATCCTCACAAGGCTGCCACGACAGCTTACACGCATGCCGGGACTGGAAGCTGCCCAGCTCTGTCCTGTCGCGCAGGCGGCGCGCTATAGGACGGATGCCGTCCGCCATGGGGCTCGCAGTTAGGGGCCGGTGCAGTGATCGAGTGCAACATCCTGCTGCTGTCGCCAGAACGAGGAGGACTGGCGTGTGACCCGTCGGTGTCCTGAGAGAAGATAGTCCACACGAACTACTGGGCTATATAGTAGGCACCTTAGATATAGAGTTGTCTAAGTGGGAGTAGTGGACCCACTTCCCGTGTAAGTCGCAAGGTGAGTCCGCAAGGGGCCCCCTGTCGGTGGGGCAGTGCGCAATGCGCAGTCGGCTTTCGGTGGGGTAGCTGCAGTGGGAGGAGCCCCGGGGTTTTTACACATTGCCTTTAATCTGCAACCTCCCTCGCCCTCTGTCATGCACATGTCATCTGTGCGGTTTTGAAAGTTCCCAGCCCGGCCTGGTCTGACCTTATCGGGTCTGGTACTACATGGCGTTTTGCTCTGTCTTGTTTCGTTTCGTTTCTCTGCCTCCCGAACCATCATCCCCGGGGAGGTTGTGCCACCGTCGGCGCCAGCCCCGGGGGATCCCCTAATGCCATGCACCTGGATCCCCTAGCTCAGCCGGGGTCAGGCAGGGAGAACAATGCAGGTCTACAGGAGTCATACCGTACGCATCGAGGGGAGGGGAGCAAGTGCATCTCGCAGCATCGTGAGTCACCGGCTCAGCTGCTCAACAAGCTCACCGCGGCGCGACCCTGTGGCCCAGTAGCAGTACCCCGGCGGAGAGGCCAAGCAGGCTGCAGACGCACCTCCACGGCTAATGGCAGCAGCAAATCGCACCAAGTCCGGTAACTAAACTATAAAAACTATATAACAGTATATTATAATATACTGCACTTATTATTATTATATATATATATTATATATATATATATATATAATATATATATAACGTGGTTTATCAGATGGCCGGCAGTATCAGGTCACCG
>LJJS01000562.1:6768-52802 GCA_001447215.1 Diaporthe aspalathi
GCAGGGATGGATTTGTTTGCGACGCCATCACTTCCAGCCGGCAAGCCACGGCCACACCGTCGCCATCTGCGCCCATCACCTTCTACCATCACCACCACCACCACCACCACCGCCACTACCACCATCGCCCTCGCCCTCGCCTTTGCCCAATCAAGAATGCCACCGAGACACCGGCTCTCAACTCTCCACCCGCCTTATCCCTCCAACTGACGGCGCAGTTGGCTCATCTGCCACCATGATTTTGATGGTCCTCGACCAGACCCGACTCGACCAGTTGTTTCCTTCTCTGAAGCTCAAGCTTCCGGCATTGACTCAGTGGGGGCCACGGGACACTGGCTTTGCTCGTCCCTCCCAATCCAAGACCCTGACACTATCAGACGACCCCGATTCCGAGCCTCATCAACTCCCGTCTCTATCGCCCACTGACCCCATCCACAGCTATCGTACCCTCGAACGTCCCATGGTCACTTGAGGCTTGCTAGGAACATGGACAGATTTCTCGCGCCCTCTGCAAAGGCTGCAGCCATGCTCTCTCCCGCCGAGACAGTGTCTGGGATACCTCACCAGAGTGGGACGAGAGGCGTGCTCACTTTCAGAACCAATAGTCCTGTCTTGCCCGCACCTGCTTCAGCCAAAGCCAAAGCCAGAGCCAAAGCCCATAGGTCAGGACAGGGCGCCTTTGAGCTTGTGCGTTCGATCCGGCCAGGCTCGGCCAACCTTTGGGGCCTTTTGGCGACACCATGACAGTTCTGCTTGCCCAGCGGCTGTCTGCAACAGACATCTACAATCACGTCTCGTCACGAGGCCCTCTGGCCAACCGCCACCGTTCCCAGAATTATTCGCATGCTGCACGCTTTCCAGAATACGTGCGGGGCATGATCTGCGGACTACCATGATTCTCCTTCGGAAGTTCACAACAGTTGTGACTGCGCTAATCTGACAGGGAAATCAGCCTTAAACCGTTGCCAGACCTCCTGGCTGTCGTCATTCCGCATCTCGATAAGGTTTACTCGTGCGCGGCTTCCGCGATCAAATGCAATTGCATGTGTCAGTCGTCCGCGCATCCCCCGCGACACTCACCTTTCTAAGACTCCAACGGGCATCCTAGACATTACCTTCTCGGACCAAGTACTATGGTAATCAAAATACAGACTTGTCTGAACGACTGGACTGTACTACGCACTTCTTCTAGAAGGTAAATCCTAGACCCGTCAGCACGGCGTGGTTCCGACATACTATCCTAGTAGACTAGGTCGTCCGATCCGCCCGATCATAACGAATCGCGGGGCCGATAGTATTCCCGTTGAGTGTGATGTGGTGACACGGCCCCCACCCCCACCCTACTAACCTGGCCAGAGGGGGGGTAACAGCACACTGTCAGGCGAGGCCGAGCTGCACGCGGTGGTCCCTGGCAGTCAGACAGTGTGGCCAGCCTGCGTGGCACGCCAGCTTGGCGGCGGTTTTGCCTTCGCTTTCCTCGTGTTTCAGATGAAGGACAAATACATCGCCTCCTTCTTTACCCGGCAAGCGCTTCGTCGACTTGCAGCAGGCCGGTGGAACGAAACCGTGAAACCAAGTCGGCAACATTCTGTAGCTCGATACTGACATGTCGGCGCCCATGTGGCCGGCCCGTAGAGTTACTATGATCAGGTGTTGTTACAGTCCAAATGAACCCGGCGCCGAGGATAATATGTGCGATTCTACCGGAGATTAAACTAAGAGAGAGAAGAACAAGAAGTCAAGTGCCTTCTGCCAAAGGGCCATTTCCACCCAGAGTCGTCATGGTCACGGTTTCGGTGGGCTCAGCCTTTCCACGATGCCCGCACTTCGTCCTCCAGACTCCGAAAGCCTGTACTGAGAACAACCCTTTCTGGGTTCCCAGCTACCCAAAAAGTAATATCCAAGGAGCTTGCGTACCCAGACCTTGACAGAGGCAGGATCAGCGACCTGACTAACTAGAGACCTGACAGCCTGGCTTGGTGGCGCGAGCCAACTGCTCACCAGATCTCGTCGCTGCTCTGAACCATCTCCATCGTCGGTGTCTTGGGTTCCATCCTCCTCATCCTCTTCCTGTCGGCCTTGGTGACGAGGCTTGGCGTGATGGGCACCACGGGAGAGAAGGGCTGGTACGGCGAGTATGGGACCGGCGCGCCAGTGTGGGGCGTGCGCGCAGTCCCTAACCCCGGTGACAGGGGGCCGGCCCTTTCGAAGACAGTCTGCTTCACCGTGCGGTCATACGTGTTGGGCGACATGAGCGGCGGCTCATAGGCACGCAGCGGCAGCGCGCCGCCGGTGCGCACCGCGGACGGCGCGTTAGGCCGCGAGAAGGTCGCGCCAGGCTTCGGCGACGACGGCAGCGAGTACAGGCTCGGGAAGCGGTTGACACCCGGCTTGGGGCTCGACGGGAGCCCCGAGGCCCGGCTGTCGCGGAGCCGCTCGCCACGCACCAGTGGCGTCGTGGACGTTTCCGATGTTGCGGAAATGGGGTCCGCCTCTGTGGTCGCCGAGGACTGTTGGCGTGAGTGGTAGTAGCGGTCTTGCCGCTGCCGCTCCTGGTCCTGGTCCTGGTCCTGGTCCTCGTCCTCGTCCTGGCCCTCGTCCTCGTCCTCGTTGCAACCCCCTCGGATGTCCCTGTCCTTGCCCTTGGATGCCATGGCGCGGAGCCGCTCGTCGATGCTCTGCGTGCTCTCTGGCGACACGTCATCTGGAGGCGTAAGGGGCGCCATCTGGACGTTTCGTCGCTGGCTGAAGGTTGCGTTGCTCGTGGGGACTGGTGGTGGAGCGGCTGGTGCGTAGTGCCGTGGCGGGATGGCGTTCATCTCCTCGCCGGGGTACTGAAGTGGGAATGTGCCTGTCATCGGTGTCATGATCGGCGACGAGATGCTGATCGCTTGCACCTTCTCCTTCTTCTTGCCAAGCGGAGACTTGAGTGCGGACAGGATCGACGAGGTCCGGGACTGCGTTTTTTCCGACTTGGCGTCGGCGCTTAGGTTAAGGTTTGCGGGTTTGTTTCTCCCCTTCTTCTGAAGCATGCCATGTGCTGAGGCATTCTGCTGCAGCTGCTGGTTCTGCTCCCCCGCGGCGGGAAACGTGGGCCCTCTGAACACGACCCCCGCCTCTTTGGCGGCCTCCTGCTCCATCACGTACTTGTACATGTCTTCCAGTTGTGCCTGCGCCATGGCTCTGTCTTGTTCGACAACGGACTGGTCGACGTTTGGATCCAAGCCTGGTCGCCCGCGGAGGCTGCCGTCCGGCGAAGGGAGGATATAGGGGGTCTGCTCCCGTGGTCCTGTCGAGAATCTCGCCGAGGTGGGCGAGGGCAGGGAGAAATTGCGGACGTGACCCTGAACGTGGTTCTGGGTATGGATCTTTGGCAGCTCCTCGAAGCTCTGCGGTGGAGGGCAATCCTGGCCTTGGAACTGAAATCCGTCCTGTGACCTGAAGGCAGAGAAAGGCTCAGCGACGTCGAAGTTTAGGTGAGAATCCTCCCAGGTGCTGAAGTCGTCTGCGGCTCGGAGATGCTCCCGCCGCCTCTTGGATAAGCTCAGGAGGATGATGGCGACCAGCACCAGCGAGAAGGCGTAAGAGCCGACGATACCGCCGATCTGAGCTGGTAGGTATGCTGGGTCTCGGAGGGCGTATCTTGCTCCCTCGGGACCTTGGTCGGGCGGAGGGGCGGGACTCAAGTTGATGCCGAGGGGGTTATTGTTGTTGTCCCTCGTGTCCACGGCTTGCGGTCGAGGTGTGTGTGGTGCAGCAGCAGCGGCTACCAAAACTGAGGCGAAACTCGTACTGAAGGGAAAAGCGATGAGAGAAGTGGAGGGTTCGCGAAGACCAAAGAGCATTGTGAGGGTCAGAGGAAAGAGTTGCGGGGCCAAGGCTTATTTCTAGTAGACCAGACGGTTGCCATCCACCTCTTCTCCACCATAACCAGGGCGTGATGGGGCTCTGGATTGTTTAGTTCTTAGTCAAGGTATAATGGTCCGAAACGAATTGTGCATTGTGATAGAGATGCAGCATGGGGACGCAGGAAAGATCAGCCTCCTGGTCGGTTCAGAGGAGAGGCAGAAGGGTATATAGCGGCTGTTGATACCGGAGTGACGCAGAGGCGAAGGACGGGGCGGGCGTGGGACGATGCAGCCACTCAAGAGCCCAATGCCGGCTTTTCTGTCTTGCAACATGTCGCCAATAGGACGGCCCCAGCTCGGGGGCGGAGGCACACGCAGGCACACGCATGCACGCCCTCTTCTGGGCTGGGACTCGTCGAGCGCAGCCGCAGACGGTCGTGATGTCGCTGTGGGCTTGCAGCACCGAGGGCTAGCCGGGGCCCTGTCGTGTAATGTGGTTGGCCAGAGGGCCGGTAGGGGCGCAGGGGCAAGGGGGTCTCTAAGCGCCCGACATGCGATGGGACCGATGGGGCAAGGGCGATGCCCGGTCGTGATTGGGTTGGCCTGCTGTTCCCCGCCCGGCTTTGATATTAGTGTACACCACACCCTGTCCTGCCAGCCTGCCAGCCTGCCAGCCAGGCGGCAAGTCTGGCATGCGAAGAGCTGGAGAGTGACGCCCCTGCTTTCCTTTTCTTTTTCCTTTTCTTGTGCCATGCTGGCCGGTTGCATCCGTGTGTCGCCGGCATTTGACGGATGCCTCGCCCAATGCTGCCCGCGCCGCAGGCTCGTCTAAAGGGGTGAGAACGCTCCACCTCGAGGTCTACCATAGTAGACGCAGCACGAGAGGCATGAGGTCCATCTCCATCGCCCACATGCACGAGAATCGAGTCCGCCCTGCCGCCCTCCCTTGTGGGCCCCCTCCTCAATAACGTGGTATCGAAGCAACGCTCTCAGCACCCCCGTAGACTGCTACACACAATGCAATTCGTGGGCCGGTGGGAAGGGGCCCACGGCGTGATGGGTGCTTGGATTGGTGGCTCTAGCAGGCGAACCAGAACTGATGTGTGATTGAGCTTGTTTATCAAGTACCTCTTAATTTAGCGCTGACGTCTCGGAGCTGTGTCGGAAGGTCTGTGATCTGTGCGCGATGCTTATGTCATCACCCCAGAATCCAGCGGGAGGCAGGTGATCGCGCGGAAGCGGCGTGTGACGGTCGATAGGCCCCGAGTCGCGTCGCGTCTGGACGTGCCGTCTTGTCCCGTCTCGCCTCACGACCATTGTCCACCGGCAAGTGACATTCGACTTGACGCCCATCTTGACAGGTCTTGGCCCAGCCACTGTCATCGAGAAATGCCGGGTCCGGTCCCCATTCTCACTCTCCATCGCCATCAATCAGTCTTGTCCACCCCTTTCGTTGCAGCCCGGCGCGCCTGAGGTCGTGTCTTTTGTGTTTTGCAGCGCCATGATGGCGGCTACATCACCAAAGCCGTCCTCTGTCCTCGACAAGCTGAAGTTGAACCATGCGCAGCAAAGGGCAGTGTGCTCCGAGGCGGCCACCGTTGCCATCATGGCCGGCCCGGGCAGCGGGAAGACACACACCCTCACCTCTCGAGTCGTATGGCTCATCGAGGCCATGGGCTACGAGCCACAAAATGTCATTGTTGCCACCTTCACCGTCAAAGCCGCCCGCGAGATGCGAGAGCGCATCGGCACCGCCCTTGGGCATGGCCGCGAGAACAGCATGATCCTCGGCACATTCCACAGCATTGCCCGCCGCTACCTGGCCGCGTACGGCAGACACATCGGCCTGGACCAAAAGTTCGCCATTGCCGATGACGCCGACTCAAGGGCCATCATAAACCGCATCTGCAAGCGCCTACAGTTGAGCATAGACCCTGTCCAGGCTCGTGCATGGATAAGCAAGAGGAAGGCCAAGGGAAGCCAGTGGAAACCCACACCCCTGCAGAGGAAACGCAGCGGCGAGGCAGCCCAAGGGGCCAGGTCCTTCGAGACGTGCTACCGGGAGTACCAGCATCACCTCGAAAGGTCCCACCTTCTCGATTACGACGACCTCCTCACCCGGTGTGTTGAGCTTCTCCAGAGACACCCACAATGTGTGTCCAATGTGGATGCCGTGCTCATCGACGAGTATCAGGACACCAACGCCGTCCAATACGACCTCATGCGCCTCCTCGCTCAAAAACGCAATAGGATCACCATTGTCGGCGACCCCGATCAGAGCATCTACGGGTGGCGGTCGGCAGAGATTAAGAACCTCCAGCGTCTCTTCGAGGACTTCCCGCACACGGACCAAATATCCCTGGAACAGAACTATCGCTCATCGCAGGCAATTCTGGACGCGGCTCTGGGCGTCATTCAACAGGACCCCAATCGGTACGACAAGGCCCTGAGGCCTGTTCACCACCAGGGGGCACGGCCCACGTTGAGGCGGCTGAACAGCTCTACAGTCGAGGCACAGTGGATCGTCAAGGAAATCCGCCGCCTGCAGCTCTTGTCTGGAGGTATGCTCGGGTTTGGCGATGTTGCCATACTCCTCCGCTCGGCATCTCTCTCTCGAAATATCGAGTCTGCCCTTGGCCAGGCAGGCGTTGCTTACAAGATGGTCGGCGGCATCAAGTTCTACGATCGGGTGGAAATCAAGATCGTACTTGACTACCTGAGAGTGATCTACCAGCCGGCAAACAACGATGCCCTTGCCAGGATTTTAAACGTTCCCAAGCGAGGGGTGGGGGATCCCACTATCAAGGCGCTGGTCGAAGAAGCAGAGCAGTCGTCTCTGAGTCTGTGGGCTTTGCTGGTCAAACATTGCCGCGGCGAGCGTCTCGCTCAGACAAATATCAAGAAGCCCACGGAACAGAAGATAAGTGGCGAGGTAATTCGGCTCGTCCTGGACATCCAGAAAAAGATGGGTATTCCATCAGATGAGAAGCCGTACGGTCTGGTCGACATCATCGACGACGTCCTTACGAGAGTCAGCCTCGAAAGGTACCTAAAAGAGATATACAGCGACTCTGAGAATTTTGAACAACGATGGGCCAACGTGCAGGAATTCCGTGCACTTGGGCACGATTTCACCAGAGCTCTCGGTGGGGATCAAGACGAAGAGCTTCCGGCGGTCCAGGGGCTAGAGAGGTCAGAAGACTCTGATGTCCTAGCCCGATTCCTGGCCAACGTGGCACTGGCATCGGACACCCAGAAGAAAGCCCAGGAACAAGAGAGCGTTCCCATGGTTACCATTTCCACCATACACGCCGCAAAGGGGCTTGAATGGCCCATTGTCTTCGTCCCGGCTGCCTACAACGGGTCGATTCCGCACATGCGCTCTGAAGATAGCAATGAGGAGCGACGGTTGCTCTATGTTGCCATGACTCGCGCAAAGGCTTTGCTCTACATTAGCTGTCCATTGTCTAGCTCATCCAACGGCAGTGGCCAGTCCGAACTAGAGCTCTCGCCCTTTGTCGAGCCCGTCGCGAGTACATTCGCCAAGGTTGGGCCAGACCTCGAAGATAACAGGCTCAAGGCGATCGCTAGTATCCTGGGTCGTGCCGCCTGCACGCAAGAAGAAATTTATGGCGCGCTTCCAGAAGGCTTCAGCCCCAACGACGACCTTTTCCCTGTAGACCCTAGCCTGCGACGTACAGCCACAGACGGCGACTCGAGGTGGGGGGAGCCTTCGTCTGGATCTCTCAGACAGAAACGTCCTCGACTGGCCGTCCAGGGTAGCCATGAGGCGAACAAGGAGCCACAATGGGCAAGAGAATATGCAACCACAATGGACCAGACATCTACATTCACGATGGCTTCGCAGTTGATCCCGGGGGGTTGGCAGGCAACTAGACCCTCAGAAGAAACCGTGGGCAACATGACGGTTGGTTCTATATCGAAGCAAGGAAGATCAATGCGTTCCACCGGTCAGGGTACCCTTCTTAGCTTCGTTAAGAAGGATTCCCACCCAACCCCGACCATTGCCGAGGCGACTGCGCCTTCTCATGCGGTTCCTCCACATCTAAAGATGCCTGCTGTACAGCTAGGTGGAGAGCGTGAGGCCCTTGGCATCGTTGCTTCGGATGGTACCGAATGCCCACTCATCGACCCTGACTTTCTTGGTCACAGGGTAGGCAGTGCGAGGATGATGGGTCAGACATCACCCATAAAGACTGAAACCGAGTCTAGGAAGCTCTACCCCCAGTTTTCTAGTTCTCCTCCTCGCCCACCAACACCAGACCAGGAGGTCGAATTTCATAAGACGGGAAAGGGCAACAAGAACAAACCTTGGCCAGCATCTGTTGCTGCAACGCGTCCTGCTGTTAGCTTACACACCACTACTATGCAAAAAACTGCAAGTGGTGTGCGCAGGCCGCCAGGGATGGCAGCCCCTCGCAACGAAGCTGCTGCATTGCAAAAACTTCGAAAGCCGTTTAAACCCCTGACGATAAATCGGCCCTAAAGGGCCCAAAGCTCAATCCAGTCATTATATAATACACATCCAGTTACATAGTACGGCTAGGTGTTGGGGCTAGTGTGGTTATGCCTAATAAGCCCCTCCTGCCCTACACTCGCAGCTTAAAAAGCCCTTTTAACTTTCTTTTTTTTATATATGTAAGTAAGCCTTTTTAAAAAAGATTTATATAAGAAAATTTACAAACTTATTAAATTTAATTACCTACTGTAGTAAACATATGATCCCAGAACACAAGTACTACCAGTCCAACCCAGCACCCCCACAGCCACCAGTCATCAGCTCGACCGGCCTCTTCATGGCCAGCTCAACATGTGGCTTCACGCCAGGTCTCTTGGCTCTGGTGCCCACGAAGTTTATTCTCCTGTCCAGCTCGGCAAATTGGCCCTCTCCCTCGCCTTTCTTGACCCTCCACTTCGCCGTGCCGAGTGCGGCGTCGAGCTCCTCTACTGGCGGTAGCCTCAGGTACACGAGCCCGTCACTCCGCTCTTCGACCTCGAAGGTCGCGATGGACAGCTCGCTGTCGTTTTTGCACGCGCCGCCCGCGAGGTCAAAGTTGCGCTTGTGGTTGGGGCATGACACCCATGGCGCTCCCGCCCCGCCGGCCTTGTCGTCGCCGACGAGGCCGTCCGAAAGCACAAAGGAGCGCTTGTGCGGGCACATCTGCTGCGTGGCGTAGAATCTACCTCGGATGCGCCACACGGCCAGCTGCGTGTCTCCGCGCTTGATGGTGGCCGAAATGCCGTTGGGCAGGCTGTCGGCGCCGTCGAAGTGCGACGCGCCGACGACGGGCTGCCACGTCGTCGAGGACCACTTGCCCCTGAGGGCCTTGAAATCGTCCCTCGCCGCCTCCTTGGCCCAAAACACGGGCCGCGGCTGGTCCCTGTCGCGCTCGACCTCCATGTTCTCAATGTTCTCGTCCGTGTTATTGAACTGCCTGAACTTGGCCGCTATCGCGGGGTTCTTGATGGCCTCTGCCCACTCGTCGAAGAACGAGTCTACCAGCTCGGCCATCTGGGACTCGAGGGACTCGTTGATGCCCAACTTATCCTCGAGGATCACCTCGCGGAGGTACTTGACCCCACCGGGCAGAGTCTCGAGCCACCTGGCCGTGCGCTGGAGCCTGTCTGCAGTACGGATGTAGAACATGAGGTAACGATCCAATATGGGGATGACTTCTGACGGCGGGACGTCCTTTGCAAGAAGCTCGGAATGCTTGGGTTTTGCGCCGCCGTTGCCCCCGACGAAGATGTTGAAACCCTTTTCTGTGGCGATGAGGCCGAAGCTGTGTGATGGGCTGGTTAGTCTTCAGTGTGACACTATCAGACGGGAAGGTCCGCTCACTCCTTGTTTTGCGCCTCCGCGCACTCGCGCACACAACCGCTGACACCACCCTTGATTTTGTGCGGAGCCCTGATGCTCTTGTAACGCTCCTCGAGCCGCACCGCCATGCCCACACTGTCGCCAATACCGTACCGGCACCACGTCGTGCCAACACAGCTCTTGACGGTCCGCAAGGACTTGGCATATGCGTGCCCGCTTTCCATGCCGGCGTCAATAAGCGTTTTCCAGATGTCGAGCAAGTCCTGCTTCTTGGCGCCAAACATGTCTATCCGCTGGCCACCAGTGATCTTGGTGTAAAGGCCGTACTTCTTCGCAACCTCCCCCATGGCAATCATCTTGTCCGGGGTGATCTCGCCAGCTGACACCCGGGGCACGACGCTGAAGGTGCCGTTGCGCTGGATGTTGCCCAGGAAGCGGTCGTTTGTCTCCTGAAGGCCGTGGTGAGGTTTGTCCATGACGTGCTTGTTCCACAGGCTCGCGAAGATGCTCGCCACGGTGGGCTTGCACACCTCACACCCGACGCTCTCGGCGACGACACCGGCGTCCTTCATTACCTGCGGGAAAGTTTTTAAGCGTTTCACCATGACGATATTGTACAGGTCGGCGCGGCTGTAGTTGAAGTGCGGGCACACGTTGTTCTTGACCTCGTTGCCCATGCTCACCATCGTCCTATTGAAGATGGACTGCACGAGCGGCATGCAGCCTCCGCAGCCCGTACCGGCTTTGGTGCAGGACTTCACATCCCCAATCGACTTGCATGTGCCGTCTTTCACCGAATTGACGACGTCGCCTTTCGTCACGTTGTGACAGGAGCAGATCTGTGTGTCGTCGGCCAGGTCGTCTGCGCCATCGTCGCCGTCTCTGTTGGCCCCGAGTATGAGCTCTGAGGGTGCAACCTCGAGCTCCTTTTGGTTCTTAACCATTGGCAGGAGCTTGATGTAGTCCTTTGTGTCGCCGATCATCATGCCTCCCAGGAGATATTTTCCGTCCGTGGTGAAGATGTACTTCTTGTACACGTTCTGGAAAGGGTCTTTGTACGTTAGGGCCTTGACGTCTGGCGACGGGATACCATCTGTGAGGAGCTTGACCTCGTTGGTCGTCCCGCCGGTGCTGCCGTTGGTCTCAAGCTGCTTCTTCTTTGCGGCCACTTTGGGAGGCAGGCACTGGGGCCCGTCCCTGTCCGCGAAAAAGTCGCCGAAGCTGGCGACTTCGACGCCCAGCAATTTCAATTTTGTGCTCAAGTCGGGCCTCCTGAATGCCCTCGGCGCGTGTACTTTTGCCTGGGTCAGGTTGAAACTCAGCACGTCGGCCATCTCGACACCTGGCGCGATCAGCCCGAAAGCCTGGCCCTGCCACGAGGCGCACTCCCCTATGGCGTAGATGTCCTCGGCGCTCGTCCTCAGCTCGTTGTCCACGGCGATTCCGCCGCCACGGTCGGCGCACTTGATCCCTGCCTTGCGGGCCAATTCGTCTCGCGACCGCACCCCGATGGCGAAGCAGACGATGCTGCACGGAATGAGCTCGCCGTCCTCGAACCGCAGGCCCGCGACGGAGTTGTTGTCGTCGACCTCGATCTTCTCCACGCGCTTGCTCAGCAACACGTCCACGCCGAGCTTGCGGACTTGCTCGACGACCATGCCGCCAGCCTCCTCGTCCAGCTGGCGGGACAGGACCCAGCGGTTCCGCTCGATGACCTTGACCTGCTTCAGGGTGTTGAGATCCATCATTGCCTTTGCGGCCTCGAGACCCAGCAGACCGCCGCCGACAACAGCACCGTACGTCCCCTGTCTTGTTGAGGAGAAGGAAATGAGCCTCTCCAGGTCGTCGATGTTGCGGTAGACGAAGACGCCATGCGCATCGTGGCCTGGTATAAAGCGGGGCAACAGGGCGTTGGAACCAGTGGCCAACACGAGGATATCGTAGGGGACTTGGGAGCCATCAGCACAAGTGACGGTCTTCCGGCCCTTGTTGATGTCCGTGACAGTCTTGTTGAGGTGCCAGCCCAATGCATTGTCGGACCCGACGTGGCCCTCGTACCATGACAGGGGGTTTAGATAGAGCTGCTCGACCTTGCGGTGCTCGAAGAATGAGGTCAGGCCTACGCGGTTGTAGGCGAGATGTTCCTCCTCGCCAATAACAGTTACGTCGTACTCCCGGGCGCGAGCATCGAGCTTGAGGAGCTTTTCTCTGTTTTGCTGTCAGAGGCGCGCGGGCCGGGGGGGGGGGAATGGTTGGAGAGTTTCGAGAGGGGGCTACGACAGAGGCTTACATGAAAGCAATGCCGACCATGCCCAGGCCCACCACAACAACCTTTTTCCTGGAACCAGCCGCCATGATTCTGGGCTATTGATGAAGAAGTGCCCAGCAATATGTGTTGGAACTGTGATCAGACCGTGCGGGGCCTCGGACCGACAGCACGGGTGGGAGTTGTCGGCAAGTACCTATCAGGTACTTATGGTCCGACAGTGGCAGCAGAGCAAGACTCGTGTGTGAAGGTATCACGAAAATCAAATGGGACAGGTTTTCAGAATTCCGAGGATGAGAGGAATGATGAGGGCAGGGCAGGGCAGGGCAGAGCTGAGCAGAGACAGGGGACGCTTTAGAAGAGTGGGCGGGCATGAGTCTGGCGTGGCCTGCAAAGAAACAGCATCTCCGAGACCAGCAATGCCTGGCCCGGCGGCGATGGACGGGATGGGGAGGGCGATGGGATGAGGATGACATTGTGTGGCCTGTGCGATAGGTGCGACACCAAAAAAAATAAAACATTGTTGGCAGCATTTCCACGGGATGGCATCTCCGAAGTGTACCGAGCTCGCAGCATCTCTGTCATGACCAAGAGCCATCACGCCGGTGGTGGAGTGATAAGGAGGGCGCCGCCAATGGCGTGTAAGCCATCGGCTAGCCTTATCCACCGTATTTGAGCCTCCAGATGTCCCGCGGAGAAAGCACTTGATCCGATCTCTCTTATCGCCCATGGCCTATCGCTTATCTCCCGACGCTATCGTGGCTATCGTGGCTATCGTGCTATCGTGGCTAATCGTGGCTAATCGTGGCTTATCGTGGCTAATCGTGGCTAATCGTGGGTGGGCTCTCTGATGGTCGGTCGGTCATTCTACTCTCACAACATCACGTACATCAATCCTGTGAACCCACAGCCGGTTCATCCTTTTGCTGCTGTCGCCGCCTCTTGTTCAAAATCCAAATGGTTGGGCTGCCGACCACGGCGGTGCGCGACGCGACGCAACGCGACGCAACGCAACGCAACTCGGCTCCTTGATCGCCTGCACTGCTCTGTCACCAACGTAGTCGACATCGACACCATGGCGCCCGCACATTATCCATCAGACCGTTCGAGGGAACAAGGCACCACGGGGTCCTGTGGCCGTGTGCCCAGTCAAATCATGCAGGATTTCTTGGACAAGCATGATGGCCTGACGGCTGTATCGCCAGCGGCAGGTGACATCTTTGGAGATGCATCTGGTACCTACTTGCTGTGGTTGCTCTCGCTTCTCGCAGGTGCTGCCCCCCCTGACCTGCATGCGATGCTACCTCGCCCTTGGGGGGGCCGGCTGGTTCATCCCATGTTGTACGCCCATCATGTACGCGCCCGGCCCCAACCCAGAACCCGACAGGACGCGTCAAGGAAAAGTCGCTGTTGCTGGCCATCCCGGTGGAGGTGCAAGCTCCAACGGGCCCCCCTGCTCTCTGCCCATTGCTACCGCTCTTGACTCGAAGCCCCTCCTCAACTCATCGTCATCATGCACCATGCACCATGCACCATGCACCATCTCTCGCGCGCACGTTTATCCAAAGCAACATGCCAATTTAAGTCAGCGCGGTCCTTTGGTCTCGGCAGCCCTCGCCTCCTCGCCTCCCCGCCTCCCACACTCCACCATGCCGTGCAGATCTCCCATCATCACATTGGACGGTTGCACGGAACCAGCGCTCGCGTCCTGCTAGGTGCCAATAGTACTCTGGCAGAACATCGTCTCACAGCGATGCGATGCAGCACCCACGCTGCCACACGGCTGCCAGTTTCCATCACCTGGCCAGCCCACGGTACCATTCAACCCTCGTGACTGTAACCGAGTGAGCCAGCTCGCCGGGCTGCCGTGGCTCAACCTGCTGCGAAGGTCCTCAAGCTCCTCAAGGTCCTCGACGTCGACACCCACGCCCCTCTCAGCACTCGTCGAGGTTTGTTGGCCAAGCCGACGTGGGCCCGCCCTCCTTTCTTGGTCCTTGCAGGGTGCACAGAGCTAGGCCCGAGCCCGCCGGCATTGGCAGGACAAGGTTCATGGTGCCTGTTCGTCCACACAACAGAACAAACCGTATATGCAATGCAGTCTTGTTTGAGTTTCTTGTCCTCGCGATCTGCCTATCCCCTGCAGAAGCCTCCCGGACTTAATAAAAGTCATGAGCATCCCCCTAGGAGGGCCGTCGCCGTGAGGGTGCTCTGCCCTTGTCTTCTCAGCTCTGCCTCTCCTTGTTCGTTTCTGGTATCTACTAGCCAGCCGCTGCCTGCCTGCCTCTCCTCGCAATGCATTCTCTAGATTGTATTCTCGCCGTCTTCGCGACGGCATCCCACGTGGCTGCGTTCCCTCGCGTCTCCCATGCTCGGGGGAGCCCTTCGTCACCGGTCCAGAGGTACCTTGGCCCGCCAGCCTCCTATGTCTACAATCAAACTCGCGCCGACGCCGTCAAGCAGACGTTTCAAATCTCATGGGATGGTTATTACAAATATGCCTTCCCCGGTGACTCGTTGCTGCCGGTTTCGAACTCGTTCGAGAACGATCGGTGAGGGCAGAGCATCTCAGGTGCATCGTCGAGACCCAGCCTGCTAATCGGCAAGCAGCAATGGATGGGGTGCCAGCGCCATCGATGCCCTCAGCACAGCACTGATTCAGGGTAACACCGAGGTCGTCAACCAGATCCTGGACTTTGTCCCAGCCATCGACTTCAGTGTCAGCTTCAACGATACTGAAGTATCCCTTTTCGAGACTACTATCAGATACCTCGGTGGCCTCCTTTCCGGTAAGCGTTCCCCAAGGACTGGCTCCACCGCCGCGGAGCCGGGGGTGGTGTGGGGGGGGGGGCTGAGGGCCGACAATAGCTAAACAAAACGGCTGACTGGGATTCCAAGGCTATGACCTGCTCAAGGGACCTTTCTCGTCCTTTGTGAACGACACGAGCAAGATTGAGCCCCTTCTAGAACAGGCCAAGAACCTGGCCGATAACCTCAAGTTCACATTTGACACGGCCACCGGAATCCCGGATAACAGTGTCTTTCTAGCCCCTCCCAGGATTGGCAACTCAACCTCAAACGGTGTTGCAACCACCGGCACGCTCATCTTGGAGTGGCAGCGTCTGTCTGACCTGACAGGGGACCCGTCGTACGGCGAGCTCGTGAAGAAGGCAGAGGCCTACCTGATCAATCCTCTCAACCCGGAGCTGGGTGAGCCGTTCCCAGGCCTCATCGGCACCGAAATCTCCATCAGCAATGGCACGTTCCTGGACTCCAGGGGAGGCTGGACCGGAGGCACCGACAGCTACTACGAATACCTCATCAAGATGTATCTGTACGACCCCGAAACCTTCGCGACGTACAAGGACAAGTGGGTGGAGGCTGTGGACAGCAGCATCGAGTTCCTGGCCAGCCACCCGACCAGCAGGCCCGACCTGACGTTTTTGAGCTATTACCGCAACAACACGGAGACGGGCATCGTTTACCTCTCGCAGCATCGTAAGTCAGTTTCCTCATTTGTGCTCCCATCGGATTTCGTCTGAGGTAGAGGAGTTGCCCCACGTCGAGTTTGTGGCCGGCCGCTGGTGTGACCACGGCTGCCGTTGTGAACACAAGCACAAGTACAAAACATGCGGGTGACCTGGGCCACGGACCAACCGCCCGTATATGCTGTCCTTGTGCTTTGATGTTCCAGGCCGGCTAGCACAACATAGCCGTCCCCGGGTAATGACTTGGGGGAAAATTCTTCCGCGCCCAAGGCTGACGCGACTCTGGGAATAAACAGTCGCGTGCTTCGACGGCGGCAACTTCATCTTGGGCGGGCTGACACTCAACGAGCCGTCGTATATCGACTTCGGGCTTGAACTTGTCGCCGGGTGCCGCGAGACCTACGTGCAGACGGCGACCAAGATCGGGCCCGAGACGTTCCGGTGGCTGGGCGAGAACTCGGCGCCCAACGCCACCGCCCCCGGCGGCGACCAGGCCTTCTACGAGCGCGCGGGCTTCTGGGTCGACGGCCCCACCTACTACCTGCGGCCCGAGGTCATCGAGAGCTACTACTACGCCTACCGCGCCACGGGCGACACAAAGTACCAGGAGTGGGCGTGGGAGGCGTACCTCGCCATCAATGAGACGTGCCGCGCCGGCAGCGGGTACAGTGCCATCAACGATGTCAATGTCCCCGGCGGCGGCGGCTTTGCCGACTTCCAGGAGAGCTTCTGGTTCGCCGAGGTGCTCAAGTATAGCTACCTGATCCATGCTGAGGTGAGTCGATCCTCTTCAACGTTGTTTTTTCTCAAGTGAGCAGAATCACTTACCGTTTGCCTCCCCGTTTAGGACGCTCCTTTTCAGGTCAAGGCGGACCAGACAAACGAGTATGTGTACAACACTGAAGCCCATCCTGTTCGGATCCCTGGCGGGGAGAGGGCAGCACGATAGACCAGCCTCGGTAAGAGAACATGCACTGTTTTTTTCTTCTTTTTCAATCCATATGCATGCATACGTCTATATAGGCAGATATATCTTTGCATTAGTGGGGGTACGCCTAATAACACCACCATTTCACTCCGCTTGAGACTCAAGAGTAGTGTGCAGTCCTGTAGGAAGGCACTTTGTCCTCCTGCCTTCTACCTCGAGCCGCAATGTCATCGTCCCGCGTGATTCGGTCTCTCGTGACATGTTTTTGCGTCTTGGCCATGAAGGTTGCTCCAAGGGCAGTGTGTATAAGTGATGATTGCATGATCACTGCCGATTCGCAGCCCTCATCAAATGCTGGGTCTGCAGGCGGGCCCGTTTAACCTTGACAAAACTCAGCCATGAATCTACACAGAGGAAGCGGGCGAGGAATTGAGGAACTTTTGAGGTGGCTTTGGATTCTGGACGACCTGGCCAATACCTGCTTAACCGCAAGATAAAAAGCGCAGCCACGTCCTGCTTGATGCACGCCAGAAGTTGCGGTAATGCAAAGACGAAGCCAACCACATCCGACACGCTCGTGTCCGATTGCCCGTCACATCAATGAGCGGCGGCTCCTGAGGCCGAGGCCGAGCACTCCACCGACCACGCCAGCCAACGTTTATCTGGATGCAGGAAGATGCCAAGTGTACATGAACCCACGCCCGGCCCGTAACGCCTTGCTTAGATGCTAGACCACAAAACAACGCACACTCGCGACGCACGCGCTGGAGCTCCTCCGGGCCGCGGGCCCCAGACCGGGCCACCTGCAGCGGACCCGCTCAAAACACGCGCGTCTCGCCGATATCACATACATCAAAGACACCCTCCTCCGCGATGCCCCTTCGCCTGAGCGCCTCCCTCAGCCTCTGCGGCGGCTCCAGGACGGGCTCCGAAGTCAGTGCCCACGTGCCCCAGTGGATAGCCAGCGCGGCGCGGCAGCGTGTGTCGCGGTAGATCTCGACGGCGTCGGCGGGGCCGGCGTGGAGCGGCGACATGAGAGCGCGCGGCGCGTACGCCCCGATGGGGATGAGACCCAGGTCGAAGGGCCCGCGCAGGGCGCCCACCTGCGCGAAGTCCGGGTTCGTCGGCAGGTGCGAGAGCTCGCGTCCCCGGCCGTGCTCGTCGTAGTCGTGCGACGCGTCGTCGCCGCCGGTGGCGGCCACGGTCGCCGGCGGCACGGAGCGGTAGCCCGTGTCGCCCGCGAAGTAGACGGACTTGGCGGCCGACTTGACCGCCCACGAGCACCAGAGCGTCTTCTCGTGGTCCAGGGGGCCGCGGGCTGAGCCGTGCTGCGCGGGGAGGCACGAAACAGTCGCCGTGATGGCCTTGCCGCCGGCGTCGTCCTCCGGCGTGACCGTCACCTCGGCATCTTCCCACCAGTCCATCTCGGTGACGTTGTCGACCCCGGACTCGCGGAACCACCGGCTCAGGCCCAGGCCGACCAGGAAGTGCGCCTGCGGGAAGCGCGCCTTGATCTCCTGGACGGTTGGCAGTGAGAGGTGGTCGTAGTGATTGTGCGAGATGCAGATGGCGTCGAGGAATGGCAGCTCGGAGATGCCGCATGCGCTACGGGTGTACCGCCTCGGGCCAGCGAAAGTGAAGGGGGAGCAGCGGTCCTCCATGACCGGATCGAAGAGGATGCGCAGCCCGGAGGGGAACTCGACGTAGTGGCATGCGTGACCCAGCCAAGTGGTCCTCAGGTCCTGGGATCCCCGGCGGGACGTGAGGAACGCGGGCGTCCGGATGGGCACCGTCTCGCCCTTTGGGGCTGGCAGCCTCATGCTGCCGTCTAGTTGACCCCTGGGGATGGAGAAGTCAACAGGTATTCTCCTTTCTATAGGTCCCTTTTTCTTTCTCTTCTCTTTCTTTTTCCTTCTTTCCCCTCTTCCCTCCCCCCCTTTCCTTTTCAGCCCTCTAGGTTTGCTGGATGGGACCTCCGGTGCCCACAACGTCATTGCTTGTCGGAAGTTCTCCAATCAAGCCCCCAACCAGCCCCAACCAGCCCCTCCCCCCATCCGACCCCTATAGTTTCCAACTTGGCGGGCTGACTTACATTATGGCCCTGAAAGGGAACTCCCAAGGCTGGAAGGCGGCCTTGTAAGAAGGGTGTGGGTTCTGGAACCTGCTTATGGTGCCGTCATTGTTCTTGACGTGGTGAGGCTTGGACTTTGCCCCCTCGGGGACTGCACCCAGGGCAGGCTGGTTGACGGATATCGAATAAGAAGACATGGCGGTCTTGGAGAAGTGTCCCACACAACCACGAGTCTTGAGCCGTGCCCGGGAGGGCAGGTTTGATGGGCGAGGCATGAGACAGGTTGAATGTAATATGGGATTCTGGTTGGGGGAGGTTGATTGGTCAGTCATCCAGTCCAGTCCAGTCCCGTGGCACCGGGGCGGATGGCGGGGTGGGCTCGCGGGTGCTCACCGGGTTTTGCAGGGTGGGAATGCACCGCTAACTCCGAGGGCACCTGGGACGAGGACACTCAGCACCCGAGCGCCGACTGCCCAGCGCCCGAGAGCTTGAACCAGGGCGGAGTCCTCCTCATGGGCTTCTTCTCCCCAGCCGGATGGGCCCACGTGGTCCTGGTTCTGGTTCTGGTTCTGGTCTGGTCTGCAAGGGTTGCTTACTATGTAGACATTACAGACTCCACCAAACCCCCGACTGGTTGGGAGAACCCACCTGTGGCCGATGCGGTGGCCTGGGCGGTAGGCAAGGCAAGGCGGTTGATGTCCTGCCTTTGGTGTGGGCCTGATGGATTGACGTCGGGTATCTGTGGGCAGCTTGCTCTTGAATTGGCCGGACTCTTGCCACAGTGCACTTCGATGACGCTGTCAAATGAGCCTCGGGGGGGAGGGCGGCTCGGGCCATCCACCACAGTGCCCACCTAAACTCCCGCCTGATGGTTCACACTGCCCGGCAGATTTGCAGATATTGCGTCTACGCCGACATGCAGCACAGCACCGGGCACAAAAGCCGGGTATTTCAACCGTGTGTATCCAACGTAATATTGCTGGCCCCAGTTCAGGCACGTGTGGGGACAGTTGCACTGCGCCCTTACGCCGCGGCGCACATACAGGCTTAAATGAAGTGTGAATAGTTCCTACATAACGGCCATACCATGCCATGCCATGGGATGGGATGGGAGAACCTGGCGCCCGACAACTCGCACACTCAACTTCAGATGCATACTAGGCGCCGCCCAAGCCTGCGCGTGTCAAGGCGAGGCGTACTTGTAGCCGTACTGGGCCTTGGCGTCATCAATGAGCTTCTTTGTCTCTTCTGCCTTCTTCCTGGCCTCGGGGTCATCCTTGATCTTTTGCAACAAGGCCTTGTTCCCAAAGGGCGACGGCTGGGGGATGGCGGTGCCCCTCTTGACGCCGGGGCGATCGTTGCAGCGGTCGAGCCAGGCGGCGACGTTGGGGAACTGGCCCTCGACGTCGAGCCCGCTGAAGACGGCGGCGTTTGCCCAACCCAGGAGCGAGATGTCGGCAATGGAGAACTTGCCCCTGCCGGGGCCGACGACGTAGTCGCGGCCGTTGAGGCGGGCGTCGAGGATGCCGTAGAGGCGCTCCGACTCGCCGACGTAGCGCTGGATGGCGTAGGGGATCTTCTCCTTGGCGAAGCGGACAAAGTGGTTTGCTTGGCCCTGCATGGGGCCGAGGCCGCCGTGCTGCCAGGCCATCCACTGCTCGGCGACCGAGTAGTCGTCGTCGTCGTAGGCAAAGCTGAGCTTGTTGTCCGGGTCGTAGTGCTTGGTGAGGTAGGTGAGGATGGGCAGGCCCTCGAAGACGGCAAAGTCGCCGCGGTCGTGGTCGACGATGGCGGGGATGCGGCCGTTGGGACAGATTTTGGTGTACCACTCCTGCTTCTGGGTGTTCTTCATGATGTTGATGGCCTGCCAGACGTACTTGGGGGCCCTGTCGCCGTAGGCCTCCTTGAGCTCCTCGAGGATGATGCTGGCCTTGTGGCCGTTGGGGGTGCCCGCGGTGAAGAGCTCGATGCCATCCTTGGCGATGAACCCGGTTGGCTCAGGCTTGTCTGCCATGATGTCCTCGTGGGTGGGGGGCGGATGAGGGGCAGAGGTGTGGTGCGGGTGCGGGTGCTGGGAGCCAAGTGAGGTGATGGAGGCGGATGGAGCTCTTGGGATGCGGACACGGACTGGGAGGAGGGCCCCTCGTCTTATGAGGGTCGCCATCAAGCAAAGTATGTAGACTATATAGGCTGGCTGGCTCCTTACCTATACTTAAGTAGGTTACATGTAGGTATAGGTACCTTGGCAGGCACGCATATACGGAGTAGAGTACATGGTAAAGCACCAGAGCTGCTTGGACCTTCGCCTGGGACGCCGGTTGCAAATGCCGGGCGGGCCCCTGCCGCCCCGGATATTACTCAGCATCGTGTTGCAATCTTTGTAAACTTTGAACCACCTATTATACTATAGTAGTTCTTGACACTCCTCGCTCATCTCCTGACGTGTCTTGACAATGCCCGCCATGCCGCGTGACGACGGCCCGTGTCCTCCATCGCGCCCGCCATCGCGCTTGATGTTCCAAGAAAGGGGCCCTGAGACTCATCAACCACGGGTGCGACGGCCATCGGCTCACCAATCTCGTGCTTCGAGACCCTCCTCTTTTGTGCGCGCTCACCCTCCACCACCACCCTGGAGCCTTCCTCCCCCCACACAGGCACAGGCACAGACACCGGCACAAACACAGGCACACGTGGCGCAGGCCTCGGGTTGCTGAACATGCCCTCCAGCCCGGCCGGGCCAGCCTCATCCCTCGAGCTGGCTCCCTCTCCCTCTACCTCTCCCCTCCCTCTCGCCGGCTCTTCCGCACCGCTCCGCGGCCTGTCCGCGGCCTTGTTCATCCTCCCGTCTTCGGGCCGCGTGCCGTGGCGCCTTTGGGGTTGGCACCACTCACATTCACACTTGGCTGGCCATTTGCCCTTTTGCACCCACGTCGGCGCTCCCTTATACCGCGGCTGGTCAAGTACCATGGACTCTGACGCACGCCAGGATTGCCGACGGCCACCTTCCCCTTCAGAGCCATGTTCCTCCCTAGGACGCTCTTGTTGATTTTGCTCTTCGGCTTCCGACTCATCATACTTGCTCTGGCACCCCCAGGTGGCTGCATTGCTTGCACTCGTCGCGGTGCTGGCTTCACTCGCATCATCAGCGGCAGAGCCGTTTGCACTGTCCCGTCGAGCTGACCATCCTCCTCTGCGTACAGACTGTGGCCCGGCGACTGTGATGATGTCGGCGACGGCGACGGCGACGGCGGCGGGGCTGCCTCGCATCGGGCTGCTAGGTTGCACCTCCTCAGAGCTGTGCAGTAACGGCGTTGGACCTGCTGGCTGTGCCGACTGCTCGGCCGACCCCGTCGTTCCGATTTCATGCAGGGCCGTCGGCCGGCGAGGTGCGAGATAGTTGCGCAGGAGGGCGAGCTCATTCTGCCGTCGCTCCGCTAACTCCTCCACTGGCCGAGTGCCAGCCTTGCCGTTGCGGGAAACCGAGTCGAGCTTCTCGCTGCTCTCGGCGCTGTGCTCGAGTGCTTTGATCCGTTGCTTCCGAGCCGCCTCGATGGAGGGAGCGTCGAAGTCGGCGCCCGGAGACATCGCCTTCGTATAGTCGCACTTTTCGACATGGACCCCTTCCTCCTTGGTGCCCGCGTACCTCTCGAACGTCTTGGACGCGGCCAAGGTGTACATCAAGCGTTGCATTTTCTCTTCGAATACAGGCCGCCAGTCCTTGACGTTGCCGTACGCAGGCGGCTCATGGCTGCTCTCGTCCGCCAGGTGCGTGGGTCTCTCTGTGATCGGGTCGGTATCCGAGGCCAGTCCTGGGCTTTCGCCTGACCGACGTGCGTCTCGGCTAGCGGCGCCGTTGAAGTGAAGCCAGCGGAATGACTTGAGCTGATCCATCGTGCGAAATATGGGTTTGTTTGGAAGATCAAAACCCGTTCCCAAGTCGAGTCAAACCATAATACTCTTGTGTATTTATTACCCGTTACTCCGTTTTTTTTTTGGCAAGTTGTCTAATTTTTTTTTTGGGGGGGGGGGGGCTTAATAGGTACGCCCTGGGCTGGCGCCGTCGCCTGCTAAAGCATCCAGGCTCGCACTACTCATGGCGGCGACATATTTGAATGAGCAGAAACCATCCTTTTGCAGATGGTCCCAGGCCTCCCTCAGGTGCTACCCTTCTTTCAGCCCTTTCTTCAGCGTGAAGACTACTCGACCCACTCGACCAACTGAGACACAATGAAGGTTCTACCCAGTAGGGACCCTAGCCATATATCTTCTACGCTCTCTAACTCCTTCCTTGAGAAGTAAGAGCTGTTGCAAGCAAGAACAGCGCTCCAAACCGAAGCCCAGCACCAATGTATATCTGTGATGCTTAGTCTGCAGTTCTGTCCAAAAACCCTTGTCGCCTAGTGCCACTTCCACCTATTGCCGGCTGCCCCGTGACCCAGTTGATGCGTGTCTGGGCTTGCATGCTACACAGACCAGAGCGTTACGGCCCGCCTGGTCTCCGCCTTGTACGGTCTCGCGCCGATGTGGCTACACTTTCATCTTGTTAGTGCTCTTGGTCTCCGGAGATCCAGGCCCTCAGCTCGAGACGGTGGGCGCCGAGTCCGAAGACCTGGATTCACTTGGTCAAGGCAATTGCCAGAAGTAGTAAATGTCTGCTACCGGAGGCACAGGGGCTTGGGTGGGGACTGACACGAGAGCGCAGTACGAAAGGTGCGGTTCTTGACGAGGCTGAGCAATACGTTGAGTTTCATGGCGACGGTCTGAAAGAAATGAGCCACGGCATAGCAAAGCCCGGATGGGGAGGGGGGGGGGAGGGAAGCCGAAGTGACCCAGTTTCGGACTCCCGGAATTGTCAAAATTCGTCAATGTATTTGAAGCCACGAAAGTAGAAAAATAACATCGTGACAGCCTAACATACAATGGTTTGAGACTTCGATCCTGGCCTCGTCTCGCGAACATTTAAAAGTCCAAAATTAAACGAAAACGCCCCCCTCTGATTTCCTCTGCCATTGATTTGCCTCATGTTACACACCCCGTGCTTTTTTGTGGTCCCCAAAGGCAGTGAGAAAATAAGAAGGAAGCAAGCATATTTCGAAGGGTCAGAGATGGCAAAGTCTCCCAGGCTCGTGAGACCACGCCGCTGATTCTTCTCGCGGCCCAGACTGCCATGAACCCCGACGCCACATGTGTTCAATCACCCCTGATGCGCTCAGAAGCAGCCCGTCTTGCGCCCTCGACCCTTCAGTTGAAGAGTCTTCCAAGGGCATGCAGGTGTATTGCTCAAGGAAGAAGCCCCGCTGACACAGGCAAGGAACGTCAGAAACATGCATGCAGTCCGAGGCCCAACCAGGTTACCCGAGATATTCCAAACAAGAAAACCTTTCCCATCGCCACCGTTGCCTTTCCCTTGTTCGTCAAGATTACGTGAGAGTCGTGCGCATCTATTAATCAGGTCAAGGCCCGCGCGGGTTCAAGGATTGGAGTGGTAAGTTACCAGTAACGGCGGTCGTAATCGCGCGGAGGATAGTATCCACCTTCCCTGGGGTAACCTGCCTCGCGAGGGGGGAAGTCTCTCGGGGGAGGAGGGTAGTCATCGACAGGACCGCGCCGGGGAGGTGGATAATCATCCATGCGACCGCGTCGAGGAGGGGGGTAGTCATCCATGGGGCCTCGGCGAGGCGGGGGGTAATCGTCCATGCGGTATCTCGCCGCACGGTCGTCGTAGTAGTCGCGACGAGGGGGGCTTCTGTCGCGGTAGTCGCGGCGTGGACTCCAGCCGCCCGGGGGGCCGCGACGGTCAATAAAGTCATCCCGTGGAGGGTACGGACGGCGGGCACCTGGCGAGCGGGATCGACCGCGGCCATCTCTTGGTGGAAAGTCGGGCTGGGTCTGAGTTCAGGGGTCAGCGACAGGCCGGGAGTAGGAGGGGACAAAAGCAGGCTGGGGTCACCCACGTTCGCAACGCAGGTCACGCGCTGATCCTTGAACTCGCGTCCGTCAAGGGCCTCGACGGCCTTCTTAAGGTCTGCAGCAGTCTCGAACTCCACAAAGCTGTTTCAGGCGGGCCATGTCAGACTCTTTCAAGACGTCAGAAAGGGCACGGGGTCGTGGGCTCACCCTTCGCCATTAGAGTTGCGGCCGGTCTCCGAGTAGACAACATCACAGCCAGATTGACGGGCGAAATCTTTCAGGTCCTGCGTCCAGAGAATCCACGTAAGTTGAAGTCCAGGTTCGAGCACGGGGGCGGATTGAAGCGGCCGATCCCCAGTCACAGGCCTCGGCAAGCAAAGTGAAAGATCCAGGACCATCCAAGAGCGTCTGAGGTTGAAGTCCAGCAGGGAGGGGGAGTCCTCGCAATCACGTCACTCCAAAACAGTCCAGAGATCAAACACGCCGGGAACCCCTCCTAGTCCACCGGAGGAAGACGCACTGCAGTCGTCCTGAGGGGGAGGGGAGTAAGTCGTCATGGAGGGGATAGCGCAGTAAATGGAATCCCACAAAGGCTGGCCACCTATCCAGAAACACAGATGGATGTTGCGACGGGCATCCGCGAATCCGGCAGCAAGGAATAGGAGGAAGAACAGACCTGCCAACTGGTATCGGTGGGGAGACCACTAATCTGCATCCTATGAGGAGTGCGACGGGGGCGCGGGGGGGCGCGCTCGTTGCTGGCAAATCCGCCAGGGGCGCCGGGGGCGCCATTCTCACGGTGACGTGAACCTCGGGCGAATTGGACGGTCAGGCGCTCGCCCATGAAGGTGGATCCATCTTGTTGCAGAGAGTATTAGCCAGGCTCAAGCGTGTTCACGGTACACGGTCACGGGTGGTGGTTGTTGAGTTCCACGGGGGAGGTCGCGACGTACGGAAAGCTGTCAAGGACACGACTGTTAGCCAATTTGCAGAGCGGATGGCGAGAGGGCGGCCGAAGAACACGGCGGGACAGGCGAGGAAGATGGTGGGAGGAAATGATGAATGAGCGCGGGTGGGGCAGGAGAAGGCTCCAGCAGATGGCGGGCTGGGTTGTTGGTAGCTTACCTGGGACGACATCACGGGCGTCCATGGCATCCTTGTACTCGATGAAGCCGAAGCCATTCATGAGCTTGATTTCGGTGATGTCGCCGGTGCCATGGGAGGCGAAGTGGGCCTCAACATCGGCCTTGGTGGCTACAGACGAGGTCAGAGGGTGGGACGGAGTCGGGATGGCGCGGGGCGGGAGCAGACATGTCGAGGCGCAAAGGGCGAGGTGAGGTGAGGCGGATGGGATGGGGCGCTTACCATTGCGCGGCAGGTTGCCCAGGTACAGGCGGGTGGATGACACCTCGGTCATGACTGCTGCGATCTGTTTGCGCAGGCGATCAGGTTGATGCAACGTCTCGTCCTGTCTGTTCCGAAGCTGAAGCTGAAGCTGGACCGAGGCCAAGTGAGGCGACTGGGCAGAGGAGTGACACGGGGAAATGGCGGCCTTATCGCGGGCGGTTCGTTGGGAGGTGGACTTGTTTGGGAAGCAAGCTGACGGACAGGCTGCGGCCGGCCGTGGGGAAAAGTGTGGAAGAGGGGCCAGGGCCAGGGCAGGAGGACCGGTGGGTGCGGGCTGGCGAACTGGGCCAAGCGTTTTTGGGGCTTGGGTTTGTTTCTGGGTTCAGGTTCAGGTTCAGGTTCAGGTCCAAGTCCAGGTCCAGATTCAGAAGGGCTGGGGGGCGGGTGCGTGAGCGAGCGAGTGGAGTGAGGTGAAGTGGTGAGTGAGTGGCAGAGCAAGCAAGGCAGGCCTTTTCTTTCTTTCTCCTCGAGTGGGTCCCAGCCCACCTCACGCCTGACGGTCGGGCCAAAGGGGGGGGGGTGGATGTTCGCGAGGGTAAACAAACCGCTGGTCGTGTCGTGTCGCACAAGATGCCGTCAATACCGGATTAATTTAGAGCCGATTCGGACGGGCTTGTCGGATGCAGTGAGCAGGTGCACTTGACTGTTGCGACTGTGGCGTTTCAAATACCCCCGTGACGTGCACGCAGGGTGGTGAGATGACTTTGAGAGAAAGAAGGAGGACGAGGACGAGGACGAGGACGAGGACGAAGGGAGGCAGGCAGGGAGGGGTTTTGGACCGACCTAAGCTGCTGCGTCGAGAACATGCGAGCTGCGAGCTGCGAACTGCGAACTGCAGGCGCACGGGCCAGGCCGGTCCATCTTCTTCCCCTCATCTCTCTGGTACCACTGCAGGTACAGGGTACGGAGGCACCTGTGTATATATGGTCTTTCACGAGGTCCAGTACAACTACCATGCGTCTCGCCATGCTGCAAAAAGTTTGGGCTGGGCCATGGTGCGGGTTAAGCCTCAATTCATCCCAAGTCCGGACATGACAAGCTTCGGGATCTACCTTTTTTTTTTTTTTTTTNGGGGGTGTGGGGATGGGGCGCGGGCCCCTCAAGGTAGCAGGACCGGGCCAACAACATCCACGAGGGGGCTTCGACACGGGATCGGCAGCACCACCCAACAACGACCGAGACTTGTCTGTGAGGGGGGTGCCGACTGAGTCGCCTCAGAAGGTTTGACATAAGCTCAGCTCCATTCCCATGGGCCTCTCCCTCCAGACACAACACGCAGTAACCCCGAGCCGCATACATAAGAGCGTCCCAGACAGACATTCTTCACAGTCTCAGAACTCAATTCCTCGGCTAGGCCGATCGACGGCATTGGAGCCGCATAAAGCCGTGTGGGGGGTGGCGGTCATGCGCACCAAATCAAGCACCGAGACTCCAAGTCGAAGAACAAACTGTTTGAATATCTCCCAATCGAGACAGACTCTTGTCCAAGGAAAAACGCCCACGCTATGCCACGCCGCCAAACCTGAAAAATAAACTTCCCGCATCGTGCCGTTCAATCCGTGCCGGGAACGTTGTTTATACTGCAACCTGACATCGGCCATACTACCTCTCATTAAACAGTATGTCAATGATCTCGTCCATGATCGTAAAGGCAAGATGCGCACTGAGAGACGCGCAAGGTCAGCCAGCGATGTCAGGTAATAAAAGTCGCGACCCCCGGGGCCACAAAAGGATGGACCAAGTGAGAGGGGACGCCCGGGGACACCGGGGGACACCGGGGGACACTCGCCGAGCACGCGCGAAAGCATGCAACACTTACTTTAGCCGCTCGTTGTTGAGCGTCGCAAAGATCCTCCTGCTCGCCGCCTGCGCATTGACCCGCCCGACGACGCTGCCCGCCATGTCGGGCACCAGCGTCGCCAGCATGAGGCTGGCCTCGGTCCGCGTCCTGGCCTTCTCGCCCCTGGTACGCGCCTTCTTGCCCGCCCCGAAAGGCCCTCCCCCGGGCCACAGGCTGTCCCGCAGTAGCGCCACGTACCGCGCCACCGCGTCCTCGTGCACGAGCACGCGCACGTTGTCGCGCAGCTTGCGCTCGATCGTGCCGCCCAGCAGCTGGTGCAGCACCACCACCACCGCCCGCCCCCGCAGCCAGTTGTTGCCGCGGTTGAGCTCGAACACCTCGAGGAAAATGTCGCAGATCGGCTTGACGAACGGCTCAACGTCCGCCTGCTCCTTGCCCTCCGCCCCGGCCTCGAACGCGTTCAGCTCCGCCTCGGCCTCGGCCGCCGTCACCGCGTCCGAGCTGCTGACCGCCGGGTCGATGATTCCGTTCACACCCGGCAGCCCCGGCCCCATCGTGTTCATCTGGCTCGTGGCCGCCGCGATGAGGCTCTGTCCCGCGACGGAGAGCTGGTCCAGCACAGGTATGCTGCCGAGTATGTCCTCCATGCCGTCCGTCACGGAATCGTACAGCCGCGTGATCATGTCCTTCCTGTTGTTCTCGTGACTCTCCGCAAGGTCCTGCATGATGACGCTCTGGGAGAGGAACGCGCGAAGCTCCCGGCTCCGGCACACGTCCGGGAGCAGCAAGAGCTCGCGCAGGTATTTCTCAAGCGCCTGCCGTCGCTTCTGCAGGAAGTCTGACTGGAGCTTCATGACGACGCGCCTCCTCGGGAAGTCAAGGCCGCGGACGGACGGGTACTTCGACCGTAGTCTCTGGTGAAGTTCATGAAACTCGCTGTACCGGCGGGTTATCATCCAGGACGCCGCGGGCATCTTCTCCCCCGCATTACGAGAGACCTCGATGACATAGATTGCAAACTCTTTGCCATCTTCTTCGTGACCGACTGTTATGCCCTTGATCCTAATCATTGACCGGCCGTACAGGCTGTTGTCGCTTTCCTGCACAACGTACTGCTGCCTCTGCAACTCTTTCCGTCGTATCTCTCTTTCCAAGCTAGCTTTAGACTTGCGCAGGATCCTCAACTCCGCCATGTTGTTCGTCAGTTCCGCCTTCTTGAGCAGCGAGTCAATGACGGCGTTCTGCGCCTCCAGCCGATCAATGTCAGTCGTGAGGACGGTGACCGCTTCGGCCAATCCAAGATCTCCCGGTGCGGCCTCATGGATATCGCCCACGTCGTCATCTTTCCCGGGCCCATCCTCCTCGTCATGCTCGTCGGACAGGTATTTGTTCTCGTCCCCAAACAGGTCATCGTCCACGAACACACCAATGCGAGAATGAGCACTGACGAGGCCAAGGGACGAGAGACTGGGCTTCTCCGGCTCTTTGCCCGAATGGCCGGCGTCGAGAGAGCCACGTTTGGAATCGGTGTCCTGGTCCGAAAATAAAAGCGAGTCTGCATCTCCCTCTCCGAAAAGGGCCTGTCTCAAGTCCTCCGATGTGGCTGGCCGGGCATCCTCCAAGATATTGCTTAGAGCCTCCTCCATAGCCGCAACTACCTTCTTGTCCGGCGGTGGTGGCCCTGTGCTCTGGTCCAGGCTTGTGACGCTCTCTGCGAGCCCGTCGTGATCAAATTCTTCGTCGTCAAAGAGAGGATTCGGGGACGTATTGTCAAAGGATCGCCTGGCATCTAAAGATCTCCGAGCCTCCGCTGACCTTCGGGGCTCCGCCGTAATGTCCAAAGGAGTAAGACTAGTAGTGGATGATCTCAAATCCGAAGAGGACTCGGCGCGCCGGCTCTGTAGCTTTGCGTTGAACTTCGGACCCAGTCGAGAGAGCGGATTTGGCTTGCCGGCGAAGGCGCTGACCGTCCTGCTCACAGGGGGCGGTTTGGGCTCCCCGGAAAGCCTACCAACAGGCTGGGGCTTATTCTGAGAAGCCTCTTCTGCCGCTAGGCACTTGTACCACAAGTCCGACTTCTTAAAGTTTGGGAAATGCCTCGATTGCATCTCCTCCAAGACGGCGTTTTGGGCACGCAGAATCGCTCGTCGCGCCCTGTAAAATTGTTCTGGGGTTGCCCTCTTCCTTGCGTCGAGGAATTCCCGCACCATTCGCTTGGACTGTTCTGGGACCTTCAGCTCTGATTTGGACAGGTAGGCCTGCTCGATCTGGGCGAGGTCCAGCCTGTCCGACTCGGTCCACGGTGGGAGTGAAAGCGGAAGGGTATCGTCGTCGTGGAACTCCTCAAGCGGGTTGCGGAATCCGTCAACAACCAGCCAGAACTGCACCAAGCTCATCAGTCGCTGCCTGTCCATGTACTCCATGAAGTAAGAAAGCCCCGAAGCATCCCGGAGGAGTTCCGCGAGTGAGGCGTTCTCTAACCTCGACTCTGTGGGGGTGCTGGAGCCCAGATCTACCGAGAACGACACCCCTCGCTTATCACCGCCAGCAGCAAGATATTGCACCCTTTGGTCCAGGAGTCTCTTTCCCATGTCCAGGCGACGAAGGTAGACCGGGTCCTGCCCGTCTTGGTGCGAATCCCTCTTGAGCTGGCTGGTCACCTCGCTTCTGAAACGCCTCGCATCCGATAAGTTGTTCACCTTCCGGACAGTCCTGATAAATCTTTCGAACCTCCTCTCGCTGTCGCCGGGTGCTAGACGCGGAAACTGGGGCGGCCTGCCGGGTTTAGGAGACGGCGCGTGCTGATCCAGGGCTGCACGTAATTTCCTGACGGTAGAGCGGTCCTGGAGCATGCCTCGTCCATAGTTCTCCATCAGCTGGTTCCAAGTATCAGGGTCGGATAAGAGTTGCAACACCGGAAACAAGACGGCGCAGGCGACAATCTCGCGGATCAGACTGGAAACAGCTCTGCTGCTGATCACATTGTCTGGCAGCAAGTGTGGGAGGATCCTGTTGGTAGTTTCCCGGAGGTAGTCCTGCTGTGTGAGCTTCAGGTCCGAGTACGACAGGCTGGCAGCAGGGTGGATCTTCCCGTTCCTGTATTTCGATGCAATGGCCAAATCGAGCTCCTCAGATTCCGTGACAGAACGGTTGAGTTTATGGCCTCGTATAGCCCTCTCGGCGTCATTGAAGTCGTGAAAGTGGGCCGTCAAGATGGGGACGATCCTGGTGGTGAGGACCTCGGGCAGGTCCAGCGCCGACAGCCGTTCTCTCAATTCGTCGAGCGCGCATCGGATCGCCTTGTCCACCTCGTTCCTGAACCCGGGGCTCTCGCTGATCTTTGAATACCACGAACACACGAAATCGCGTATGATCAGGTCGAGGACGTCGTCGAGGGCGTGGGAGATCTTCGTCGAGGAATCGCAGAGCGGCTTCTTCTTGTAAGCCTGTCTATGCCGTAGCGCTGAGAGCTCGTTGCCCCATTGACCCCGGCCGAGAAACTTGGGTCCGTCTGGCCGGGGCGACGGCCTCCGGGTGTCGTGGTCGAGGCGCTTGGACAGCAGCAGGGTGACAGCCAGCACGAAGGCTATGGAGGCCAGGAAGCCGGCGACAAAGGCATGACCAGCCCAGCGGATGGCAGGAAGCCAGTGCGTGGCATAGCCCCAGGCGATGAAACTTGCGATACCAGCAAGGATCACATCTCTCCCCTTAAGGGCCATAGTCCATTCATCAAAGAGCCAGTTTGTGAGAGTCGCCGCATGGCTCGACGCGTTTGGGGGGGGGGGAGTGGAGGCAGGAAGGGATGTGGCTTGTGATGATGATGCGCTTCGAGGAGCTTATCGATAGATGCTTGCACAGGACCCCCGGGGGAGGGGGATGTGACCCGAGCAGTTGCGGGAGGAGCCGTGCCCGACATGCCGAGGGCACTGTACGCCACGCCAGCAACTACAGCAATGCCAACTGCGGCGTCAAATACGCGAAGCACTGCAGGTCACATAAATCTGGACCACAGCATGGATCGCGTCTCACGGCAAAGATTCACGGGCTCTAGATGATGGGCCATTGGATTCTGTCGACGCTGATGGCTGGCTTCTCATCATTTTGGTTTTGGGCATCCTCCTGGTCTTTTTGTCCTGCCGTTCCCGTCACGGCTGCAACTCCACAACTCCGGTGAGCGGATGCCTGGCTCCCTACCACGGAGGGTCCTCCAGCCGCCTGTAAAGAGCAACAAACTTGAGCCCCTGATTTCTCTCCACCTTCTTGCCCTCTTCCGTCTCGGTCCTCATGACCGCTACGCACTCGTCCTTCTCCTGGTCCTCCTCCAAGACCCTCTCAAATGCAGGGTGTGCCTCAAAGTGTGAGACCATCCACTCATGCAGGTCCTTGACGTCGGTGATGGTGTACACGGTGCCGCCGGGTCTGAGCACATATGCGTATTCCGAGTTCAGCTGGGTGGATACGATGCGCGCCTTGTGTTTCTTGGCCTTGAAATGAGGATCCGGGAAGCATATGAAGATCTTGGACAGCTGTGACTTGTTGAAAAAATTGGGGAGGAACTTCATGGTGTTTGCACGCAGGCAGGCGATGTTCTGATAGTCGTTGCTGCCCTTCTGTCTGCTCTGGTTCCGCAGGGCTCTGATCTTGTCCTCGACATAGTCGGTGACTTGAGCCCTGATCTCAAGGCCTGTCGGTCATTAGCTGGCCGACTGGATCAATTTGGCGGCGATGGCTCGGGGACAAGCACAGACCTAGGCAGAGGGTATCTGGCATGACTGGTGAGAGGGCCACGAGTAGCCCTCCAAATCCGCATCCGATATCCGCAACCTCGACATCCTTGGTCAGGCTCCTCGGCTTGATGACCGCCCTGACAGTCTGCCCGCCCTGCTGCATGACAACCTCGGTGGCTTCGTTGTCCTGGCCTTCGGCAACATACGCCGGGTACATGGCTGACCAGTCCATGAGGCCCGGACTTGCGGGGCTGCCGCATGGTCAGCTTCCTGTTCCGTACGTGGTTCCCACCGACAAGGAAACTCACTAGACGAGCCTGTGATCCGAGAAGGGGTTCGCATGCGCCCTCTGCCGGTAGAACTTTTTCCTGGGCAGCTCGGTCGAATCTTCGTCCGCACGGTGCTGCGCGCGGTACGTCTCGCGCTTTTGGCGCTTGGCCGTTGTGCCCCCCATGATGATGGGATGCCCCAAAGGAAATATACTCAGTGGTGCAGAATGAACGGGTTGGGACGTCCCTGGGCTGGGTTGCGGGAAGTGTGGGCTTGTCGCCAGCAGCCCGTCTCCATTCACAGACTGGAAGATGGGTTGAAATTTGGCTTGATACGATAGTAGACTACATTGCACATGTGGTGCAGCCTCCCTGCTAGGTATGTGGGGCGGGCTTCTCAAGGGTGGGTCCGGCCGACCTCCCAATGAGGTACATTGGTACAGTAGCACAGTACCTATCTACCTAGGCGCCTAGGCACGTTTTGTTTGTTACTGTGGTCCCCGCGATCGGCTCGCCTGCCTGCAGTGGGATGACGATTTTCAAAGTCAACCTCTTACCGTTCCAACCTCGCCATACCCCGCTGACATCGTCCCTACTGCACTTGCACTTGCACTTGCACTTGCACTAGCACCGGCACCGGCACTGGCACTTTTCATGATCCGACCGTCTTGAACCTCTTTTCACGCCTCCAGCTGAATAAACATCACCAATTGACGGTCACTTTCAAGATGGCCTCCGCAAGGCAGGTTTACGTTGGCATTATCGGTTCGTTGAAATCCGCTTCCACCCTGGGAGCCTCGGTTCCGTTGCCATACTGACCCACCAGCTGCAAACAGGTGCCGGCGGCGTGGGAAAGGCCTTCCTGTCGCAGCTGGAGCAGCTCGCCAAGCGCCCATCAGGACCCAAGCTGGTGCTCTGCTACATCTCCACCTCCTCCAAGGCCCTGTACCACGGCAACCACACCGCCCTCGACATTACCAGCGCCATCTCGCAGCTCCAGACCAACAGTGTCGGTGCACCGCCCGCCCTGCACCAGGTCGCCGAGTACCTCGCCTCCGCGCCCGGCGGGTCAAAGGCCGTGCTCATTGACAACACCAGCAGCCAGGATGTCGCCGAGGCGTACCCGGCCTTCCTCAGCCGCGGCGTCAGCGTCGTCACCCCCAACAAGAAGGCCTTCTCGGGCAGCTACCAGCTGTGGCAGGATATCTTCGGCGCCGCCGCCGCCAGCGGGGCCAAGGTGTACCACGAGTCGAGCTGCGGTGCGGGCTTGCCCGTCATCTCGACGCTCAATGACCTGGTGGCCACGGGAGACAAGGTCACGCGCATCGAGGGCGTCTTCAGTGGCACCATGTCCTTCCTCTTCAACTCATTTGCCCCGACCGAGGGCGCCGGCGGCAAGTGGTCCGCCGAGGTCAAGAAGGCGAAGGAGCTGGGCTACACGGAGCCCGACCCGCGGGACGACCTCAACGGCCTGGACGTGGCGCGCAAGCTGACCATCCTCGCGCGTCTTGCGGGCCTGCCTGTCGAGTCGCCCACCTCCTTTCCCGTGCAGAGCCTGATCCCCAGGGAGCTAGAGTCGGTGGCCAGCGGCGACGAGTTCCTGCAGAAGCTGCCCGAGTTTGACTCCCAGATGGAGGAGGTCAAGGCGTCTGCCGAGAAGGAGGGCAAGGTGGTCCGGTTCGTCGGTAGCATCGACGTGGCCAGCAACAAGGTAAAGGTGGGCCTCGAGAAGTTCGACCGGTCACACCCCATCGCGGCGCTCAAGGGCTCCGATAACATTATCAGCTTTTACACTAAGCGGTACGGAAGCAACCCTCTGATCATCCAGGGCGCCGGCGCCGGCGGTGAGGTCACCGCCATGGGTGTAACGAGCGATCTCCTCAAGGTGCTGTCCCAGATCTAGAGCCGAGCATAGTCAAATCGACGCGCAAAGGCCGCCTGTCCTAAAATATCGGTGGCTGTGAAGATCAACCACGCTCCGTGGCTATCGTGGCAACCAAACTTCTCGCTCGGGCATTGTGTATATTGCACTGTGCGTTATTGCAGAAGACCCTGCGCGTTCGTAGAGACCCAAATCAGGCGTTTGACCATCGATCATCATTGCGCGTTATCGCGTACGATCCTAGGACGTGGTAACTGGGTGTTTGAGTGAATCGCGCCGTCGTCTCCTGGACGGATTGGCAGCGGTTGGCGGGCGGACCAGGCGGAAAACCCAGAGGAGAAAGTCGAAGCATATGAGGGCCACGAGAGGGAGGAAGAAGGACAATGCAAGCGCCAACTGTAAACATAAACCATGGGTCAGCATTCTAGCCCCCGCGTCAGGTACTGCTTGACAGCAAGTATCAGGGCGGCGTAGGGTAACCAGGAAAACGAGGGGACCCACGAAGCACCAGGAGATGAACTGCATCCACGATGTTGAGCTCGACACCGCGGTCCAGTGGACGATCTTGGACCGCACAAGTGATGCGAGTTCGGCTAGAGACGCCATGCCAGGGGGAACTTGGAAGTGTATCTGTGGAAAGGTTGGGGAGATGGCCATTGCTCGCGGATTCGCGACTCAGGGCAGCTGTCTGGAATAGGGTTTTGGTTAGGCGAACAGACGTTGCCAGGAGGACCTTGGTCGTTGTCGCTCGACGGGTCGACGCGGGGGCACAGGGGGGTTTTCTTTTTGTTTCTCCGGCGGAAGGCAGGGGACGTGACGCCTCGAAACAAATCAACGAGCGATAGGGCGATGTGCGCGATGTGCATGAAGTGAGATACTGGCGGGAGAGATCGGTTGAGGATTGCCAGTGAATAAA
Source organism: Diaporthe aspalathi (assembly GCA_001447215.1). Lineage (NCBI taxonomy): Eukaryota > Fungi > Ascomycota > Sordariomycetes > Diaporthales > Diaporthaceae > Diaporthe > Diaporthe aspalathi. The sequence goes on from LJJS01000562.1 coordinate 42,121, forward strand.
ATACCGGGCCAGGCGGGCTTGGGGGTGGGTATCGCTCGCGCGCACTGGGGGATTTGGGATCTAGTTTAGCAAGCAATGAAGAAGAGTGGCATGCTTTTCCTTAGCGGCCCAGCAGGCAGGCAGCCCGATTGCAGGAAGGGAGCAGGGGCCACTGTCGGTACACTAGGGCCCTTTTGGGGTCCGCCCTGTAGATCGGGTTTGGGCAAGTGACGTTGGCTTCCTGGTTCATCACCAACCAGACTTCTTCTCCACATGCCAAAAGCGAACCCCCTCAAGACCAGCCCCCATCTACACTAGATCAGAGAGGCCGCGGGCGCTCGGCTTCGGAGTCTAAATTACTGCTCCACCTTGACTCGGGGAAGCGTCCCTGTATCGTATTACCTTCTCCCGGCCTTGTTCGCATCGGCCCGCGTACAATGCCACAGGACCCAAACCTCTACGGCCAACGGGCCCCCAAGCGCCAGAAGAAGGAGATCGCCCTTCCGAGCTCGCTGGCCTTCTCCTCGGAGCTGTCGTCGCTCATCGCGAACAAGAAAGCCCCCTCCTCCTCGACCGCAGCCCGCCCGCGGCCGTCCAAGTCAAAGCCAGACATCTTTGCCGGCGTCAAGGCGAAGCGCAGGGCCGAGAGGCAGGGGCACGAGCATGACGAGGGGAAACTGGCCCTGAAGGATGCAGCCGGAACCGAGGAGCAGAAAAAGGAGGCCGAGGCCGCCAGGCGGAGGATGGAGGAGAAAGCGCGCCTCTACGCGGCCATGAAGAGGGGCGACTACCTCGCCAAGGAGGGCGAGGCCGGCCCGCTGGTCGACTTCGACAGGAAGTGGGCCCAGGCGCAGGAGGACGGGTGGGGTGAGTTCTTGTCATCGTCCTCGGATGGCGACGACAATGTCGACGACGCGACGGTCGAGTACACTGACGAGTACGGCCGCACGCGGCACGGCACGCGGGCCGAGGTGGCACGCATGGAGCGCCGGCAGCGGGTGCGGGCGTACGCGGTGCAGGAGTCAGAGACCATGAGCGCGCGGCCGCGGGCACCCGAGAGGGTCATCTACGGCGACGCAATACAGAGCGAGGCGTTCCGGGCGGTGAACGAGGACAAGATGGAGGAACTGGCCCGGAAGCGAGACCGCAGCATGACACCGCCTGAGATGAAGCACTACGATGCCGACAGCGAGATCAGGACCAAGGGCACCGGCTTCTTCCACTTCAGCAAGGACGAGGAGACGCGGCAGAGCGAGATGGCGAGCCTGAAGGCGGAGAGGCTCAACACCGAGAGGGAGCGGGCGAAGAAGGACGAGGAGAAGGAGAGGAGGAGGCGGGAGATCGAGGAGCGGCGGCGGGTCATCGAGCTGAGGAGGAAAGAGCTCGGCCATAAGAAGGCCAGGAAGATGGCGGACAGTTTCCTGGACGGCCTGGCTGCCGATATTGGAGGGGAAGGGGAGAGAGGCCAGGTGGTCCAAGAATGACCCTATAGGCGTTAATCAAGGCCTCTGACATGTGTCAGCCCTCTTCCTGTGATGCGCTCGTTGCCGTAGGCATACCGAACCAGCTGCTAGTGCAAGCATCAGCAGTCCCGTGCAGTTTAACGAGGTTGTTCGCACCAGAAGCGGAGTTATTGGGCTCATTACCGTTGCGCGAGGTACCCTACCTGCTCACTGATTTAGGCAAACCTCGTCAGGGGCTGTGGAACTAATTGATCGGCTCGTCAAATCATCATTGATTGGAAGAGTAATCTGCTCGCAGGTGTAGGCCCTTGGACGTATGACCCATGTATCCACGTTGGGGAAGATATACACATGACGACGAGACCACTTGCCAAAAGATGTGATTGCAGGATGAAAGCGCGTTCGGCGCTTCACTGCTCATTCTGTCCCCTCGTTAAACGCAGGTAGGCCTGCAGGAGTTCTCATGTAAGCAAATTCTTGTGCAGGTTTCTTATTATACACACGCGTACGATGACTCGATTGATGCTCTGTGACATACAGACGATTGTAGCTGTCTAGGTTATCCCTAGCTAATTAATGCTGGCTGCTTTTTGGGATAAACTATTACAACTGTTGAACCTCCCACACACCCTTATACCTACTGTAATGACACTGGAGGCATGCAATCATAAATGTGAACGCTGCCAAACTATGGCTAGCATCAGACTAGTGTGGTCCTGGCCATACGTTAATTCACGTCACGCTTGAGAGCAGTTTCTAGCGAGTGCGATGTCTTCGGATCTTCTTGATTCATTCACTCAGTAAGCCCTCAGCCCACGATCCATCCCACAGCCCATCCCATCTAGGTAGACAGCAGAGATTCGAAGAGCCGTGATATGCGCTCCTCTTCCTGCTCTGTGCTGCTCCTCCCTTCGCCCTGATACCGCCGACGATGAAGATGAAGATGAAGATCATGATGAGGCATCCATTATCAGTGTGGAAGAGCATTGTCCATATCAGCTCACTCCTGCTCTTCCCAGTAATTCCATCCGCCCTCATTCCTCGGGCTCTACCGTCGATATATTTCACGCCACCTCCAGGATATACAGATAAATACGTGGGGGATCAATCGACTATCACGCACACAAAGGGCGAGGCCCTTTTTTTGCTTCGGAAACAAACGATGCCGCCACAGATGCCATCAACTCCGTCCGACCCAATAGTTATCGCATAAGTGAGGTGTCGCACAGTGGTGAATAAAAAGGTGGAAAACAAAACCAGCCGAGCGCGCCGGTCACCCCGCATGTTGCGAGAAAGTGCCATTGGTAATCGCAAATGGACGCTCCCAAAACTTAAACAAAGCCCAACAACACCCCCCCCCCCGACGCCTTATGTCTGTAAGATCCAGCTTCTTCGCGCGGTTGCGTTTTTACCCCCCGCATCGTCCGCCCGTTGCCAGGGCGCGGGCGCGCACCTCCACATGTTGAATCGCATTGGTTGACCACGACAAGTGAGAGGATTGTTTCATGATGAGAACCACATGCACCCGCATGCACTCATATCACCGTCCTCGCCGCTGTCTCGAGGGTACAAGAACTCACGCAGGGCATCGCGCTCCCGCTTCTGCTTGAACCCCCCGTCACCGTATTTACCCTTGCGCTCTGCTTCAGGCATTACTGGACCGGGCTCATCTTCCTGTATGTATACAATTACCGGCTCGCCGGCGTCGTTGGTAACGGGCCGTGTTGTGTTGTCTGGCATTACCGTCACCTGAACGCAGTATGGCGCAGGTGACGAGTCAATGCGCCGTTCTTTAACCTTGACGGCCCGCGGGTATGGAGCGAACGGCATGAAGTCAATCACCTGGCTTGTGATCGTTGAGGCAGCGGCAGAGCCCGTTGGCGTCGGAAAATCAGTAGGGGTTGCTCCCGGTGGCGGCGTGATCGTACCGGTCGACGCCTTCGTCTGAGAAGCCCAGCTGCTGTTCTGTTCCGCATATATGAACACCTCAACAAAGGTGCCGGGCCAGTTGCAGATCCAAGGTTTGCTGCCCAATGGTGCGACATCTTTGCGGTGGAAATCGCCGGGGCCTGGCATGAAGTTGCCCCCATTCCGCCTGGCCTTTGAGGAAGTGCTGTCAACCGACAAGAGATCTTCAGGAACAACAACAGTCTTGTTGTATGGAAGCATCCTAAACCATGCGGGGCCGCGATCCTTGTCAAATGTGTCATTGACAAGCTGCATGCCCATGGCAGGCTGGATGACGGGGGGCTGGGCCCCGTAAGCCAGCAGATCTGGGTGGTCCCCATCCGGCGACGACGTGTTTGTCTCGAGGAATATGTCGTAATTGCCCTCTTCACCAAGCTGGGGGGCGTTCCTGCTAACAGTCATCTGCACGTGGACTGCCTGCCCGAAAATCAGGTTGCAGGTCCACGCTGAACTCTGGGCCGTGTTTTCGAAACAGGTGTTGGGTGACTTGTTGAGGCTCAGAGGCAGACCATACACCCCAGTTGGGAGTGCGGGTAGGTCGGTAGGTGTAGGAATAGGAGTAGCATCGTACGTTACGGTCATGGTGGGGATGCCATCCTGAAATCTACGCAAGGCGTGTGTTAGCATTGGCCAATCGGGCCCAGCCGCCAGGGCTAGAGGTCTTACTGCGAGGAGTTGCCTTTCCGAGGTGGCTTCTTATGTTTGGAAAGCAGGGTCCCGACCACAGCGCCCACGATAATGATGACGATGAGAACGGCCGTGACCGTCATGCATATGGCCCAGTAGGGCACCACGCCGCAGGCCTTTCTTTTCGCAAATCTCTGGAATTTGTTGAGGTGGGGCTTCTCCGACACCTGGGCTTCCGCAGCCGTGTTGATCTCGTGGTGGCTCTCGCTGGTAAAGCTCCTTGCGGACTGCCGCGACTGTGGGGTGCCAATATCTTCAACCGAATCAAACTCTGGATTCCGCGCAGCCAGCCCGAGCCCACCAGCACCTGGCACCGGCCCAGCACTCGTGGCCGCGCTTGAGCTACTGAGTGGGACCGCGGCTGCTGCGACCGAAGAGCCACCGTTCTGCCGCTCCTCGGTGTCTCGTATCTTCCGATTGTAGTACTCGTCGGGGTATCGCGTGTATGGTGGCAGCTCCTCGGTATGTCCATCAGGGCCTATGATGTCGCCCGCTTCCTCGCCCTCTGGCCCGATGCGGCGTTGGTAAGGGTCTGAAGAGCTGGTAAAGCCGACTGGGATGGCTGGTACGGCGGGGACCGATACTTGGCTGCTGGTGTCAACGAAAGGGTTTTGGGGGTACATGGAATAGGGATGCGTGGGGCCGCTGGGGCCGTTGTACTCGGATTCTGGCCGTGTCGTGGGCGTTGATGAGGTGGTGGTGACACTTAATGTCCTTGCCAGCCGAGGATTCTGCGGGTAAATCTGATAAGGATGCAAAGGGGCCGAAGGGCCCTCGTAGGGGGTCTCATCGGGCACGTAAGGCGCGTCGGTGGAAGCACTGGACACACGCGAGAGGGATGGGCCGGCGAGGTGGCCCATGGAACCATCATGCCGGAGGGTCAAAGAATCACGGCCGGATGCAGGTTTGGATATGCTGGAACGGTTCAGGCGGGGGGGCGGTAAGGGTTCTTGGGCGGGTTGTGCGCCGGGGGACAGCGCGGAGGGGCCTGGCCTGGCACGGGAGGTCTGTGGACGGTCATGGGCGGCGTTGTCGACGGGCTGAGGCCGGAAGCCATCCGAGATGCCCAGGGCCAAAAGGGCATAGTCGTCATCGTCGACGTCCAGCATGAGGCCCCCTCCGACTTGCTGCTGGGTTGATAGCCTCCTCGAGGTCCTGACTGAGGCCCTCCTCTCGGGGTCAGAGGCTTTGCCGTTGGAGTGATCCATGCCGGGTGGCAGGGCCCGAGGAGAACTGGATGCTGACGGCGGGGAATATGACGGCGGCTCGGTGACTGGATCGATGATTGAACGACTGTGGCGCTTGGGGCCGCAGGTTCAATCGGCCGGGAGTCAACGTAGAGCTTGTGAAACCATCGAATTATCCGACAACGTCCGCCCCGAACTGAGACAAATGAACGACTTGTGCTGCCGTGAGGTGCCCGACTGGAGCGGGGATTTCAGTGGACGGATGGATTATCTGTGGCCCCTCGTTCCTCCTTCAGCCTGATAGATGGGGTTTCCCGCTCGATGATGATGCCGGCGATGATGTTTGAGGTTGCGTAGGGTGATGAGTGGGTGATGAGTGGGTGATGAGTGGGTGATGAGTGGGAGAGTGAGTGGGTGAGTGAGTGTGGTGTGAAATTGACGGGCGGATGGATAAGCGGAATGAAATCGATGGATGATGGATTGGGTGGATGAAGAGAAGGAGGGATTGGAGTGGACTGGAGTGGGCTTGGGCTGGGCTGGGCTGGGCTGGATGGGCTGCCGGACTGGACTTGATTTACTATGGTAGGCCCGAGTCAGGGAGGGCCAAGAAGATGGAGCGTGTCAGAGAGGGAGCGTGCCCGGATTGACGCCTGCTGACGGAAGAAGCCGCCCAGAATAGGGTATAGCGCGAGGGAGGACGGAGTTAAGGATGCCACCAAAGACGGGGGCGAGCCTGCATGGGCAGGCCGGGGGTTTGGACCTGGACCTGGACCCGGACCCGGGGGAGGGGGAGCGCTGGAGCGCTGGAGCGCTGCCGTCATTGGTGGCCTGGGGCTTCGCTGCATGGGTGCTGCTGTTGTTCTTGCTGTTGTTCCTGGAATTCCACGAAAATGCTCTCGCACTTGCCCCCATTTATTACGCCCCCTTCTCCGCCCGGAGTGGATCCGCTTGGAGCAACATAATCATGCTCGCCACCACACCACCTACAATAGGTAGGCAGGTGGGCAGATACATATCTATACCAGTAGTACATTACAGCACATGATACATACACCCTATAGGACAGGAATTGCTTAGGCGGGCTGGCTCGCACCTGGATGCTACATCGGCCGGACCGCTCGGCTGCTGATCACGTCGACAAATCATGGTGGCCATTTTTGTGGCGTTGGACATTATGGCATGCTGATAACCATACTAATGAGAACAGAGGAAGTAGGGCGCAACACACCCAAAAGAAAAGAAAGAAAAAAAGACCTAATCACCCAAGCCGGCAGCTTGGGTGCCATGGCAATATACACACCCGTTGCTGACGGGGGGATCCAAGCCTTCACATTCATAGTCAGTTCGTTGCCTTGAGTAGACACCATTCATGATATGCAGAGCAACAGAAAACGTGATTGATATTAATATTGTAATACGTACTTGTACATATGTGTGTGTCACACACACACACACACACATATATTACATATACACGCAAATGCACGTGCACACACAAATCAACATGTCAAGGGCATGACCTGTATACTCTCCATCTTCAAGGGTTACGTCCTCATTGAGTAATGCGGACAAACACAAACCATCGCTGGGACGAGGTCCGGAAGAACAGACTCCTGCTTGTCCTGCTAACCAGGTGGCTGCTTCTACCTTGACAGGGGGGGGGTTACGGTTCAGCGCTGGATTGGAAATATCCATGTTCTGGACTCTAATTAGACTATAAATTAATATTGATGACATGCATGGCAAAGACGTGCGTTCCTCCACGAGCCAATTTGGCTCCTCTCTCCGAACAGGTCACAGCCAGAACCTGCACTGAACCCCACGAAGCCTAATTCCAGCCAGCCAGCCAGGCCAGCTTGACACTGCTGGCCTACCACTGCCTCACCCCCACCCCCCGGGCTTTTCGCCCGTCCCATCAGGACCGACGTGACGAGATTAAATGAACGAGACGAGCTCGCTCCCTCGCTTTCCACAGCCACTACGGAAGGCGGCTTCCGGGTTGCCCGCCCTGCCTATGTGGGTATTCAGTATTCTGATCCCAGCCAGATCGGCCGGCGAGTCAACGACAGCTGCTTCTCATGGAGCCGCCCACCCGCCGGCTGGCTGGCTGTGCACGATGCACTGCTCTGCAGCAAAGATGGCTCACAGGCTCTAGTTGATGCCCGTGTTGTTCTGACTGCTGACGGGAGAATGGCCCAAACCGCACGTGCCACTGTGTATGCAGTGCGCACCACAGCCGTCTGGCGTGTCCACATCAGGGCTGCTGCTGCTGCTGCCCTTATTTAGCTGTCACCGTGTCCGAAGTGCAGAGTGGCTCCCACAGGACAAGCAATCGGCTCGGCTCGGCTCGGTTCGGTTCCGACTCGACAGGCCCATCGCCAACTGCTGGACCTTCTGTTCTCTCATGCCTCATGCCTGATATCAGGTGTAAATGTGCTGAAAGACCCGTTTCCCCAGGTGGTAGATCACTGATCGCTACGGTGCCGCCAACATTTAAAGTTGAACCCGCGAAAAGAAACGTTTCAGGGTAGCGTCTTGGCACGGATTAGCCTCACCAAAATAGTCTCAAGTGCCGAACAAGGGCGGAACACGAGCGGAGCACTGTCGCAGTAGTCCAAAACTCAACTGTGGGACCCGAGCCTCCTCTTCGCCTTTCTTTCCAGGCCGCCAGGCCGCCAGGCCGACATTCATTGAACGTCCTCTGGTGCTACGCTCCTGCTGCGCACTTCCTGCGTCCCGGTCAGCTTTGTTTTCTTCACAAATCCAGGGGCGTGATTCTCGAATCGGACCCAGTTCCCCATGTGGTACCCATGTGGGGAGTGGGCGACCCGTCTCGCTACCCGAGGTGGGTAGTGGCCCCCAAGTTTGCGACGCCGTGTCTCAGCGTCAACCTCAGGCCCCTGCCCGCCCGGCACTCGAGTCGAAAAGAGAAACAGACCTGCAATCTGTCAGTCTGTGTGCGTCTGGTAGGGTTGATTCAACCCCCAACGCCTGAGCGGCGCAACCCTCCACAGGAACATGGGTCAAGAACCGCAGCATCGCGTGCCAATTGCATCGGATCGATCGAGTATGATAGTGACCCCCTCCCCTGGGCAATGCCGCACATTGTCAATGACTTCGGAAAAGTCGACGCTATTCCTGGCCCCTCACCTTGTGATGTTTCGCCTCTTTGAGACTCACACCACGGATGCCTGTCTGGGGCGATGAACTCCCCCGCCTTGATTATGGACTCTTCACGAAACCCTCGTCACTTTTCCATCTTCAGGGGATGGGGCAATTGCCAGTCAGCCACCAGGTGCCAACTGGGTCAAAGATGTGACGATTTGTCTGGTGCGAAGCCACCACCGTCTCTCCCCGAGATTTCGCGATCGGGATGCTTCGAGACGTGCTTCTCACTTGCCTATCATGCCGTCCATCTGGGTCGCACTGGGCTGCACGAATGCGCGGGAGAACACCAAAGAAGAAGGCTAGATATGCACGAGTCTACTTGACTGCATACATGTTTCTTGTCCCCCCCCCCCNCCCCGCCCCGCCCCGCCTCGCCTCAGACGGCCGCTACGTCCAATCGATCGCCAAACCGCTCGCCTTATCGGGCCATCTTCTTCAGACGAACTCATCTCCACCGCAGAAGAGGTCTCAAGTGCGTCTCAAGCCCCGAATGGCCTAAGCTCAAATGGTTAAAGTCGGCCGTTCTTCGAAACCGACCCGGTGCTACTACCCGTCTGAACAGGGCCGCAGGGCGAAGGCACCGCTGTCACCGGCCCACGCAAAGCTTCGGCCGACCTTTAACAATATCAATGGCTGGAATGACGCGGGGGAAGGCGGCACGTCGCAGTGCTGGACCGATTCAGTGTTGACAGCACGGGATACCATGCCCCGGAGGCATATGTAGGTCGGAATAACGAAAAATGCACCGCCCTGCTACTGTTACGCATCCCCTAAATAATTACTTCTTGAGTGATCGCGGCTATACAAGGGGTGCAGCGAAGGCTCATGGCATGACGGCCGAAGAGCAGGTGGCCTTGAAAGGAACTCGACAACCTTGGACCGATTGCGGAAGAGGTTGATGGCCCGCGGATGGCAACTTAGAACACAGATGGGAGTGCCGATGCCCAGAAGGACATTTTCCTGTTTGAGGCCTACGGTATTCGCAACCCGGTCAGCCGCTGACTTGCTCTTCCGCGTATGTCCACCGACGATATTTGAGTGATGAGAGGCTTGCACTTCGAGAGCCTGTGTGAAGTGGGCGTCCGCATTGGACGTTGGATGGTGGTCTTCATTGCTCCGGGCTTGCAGGCGAATGGCTTGTTATAGTTTGTAGGTCCTTCAGCTTCGGTAGGGCTGCTGCTGTAGAGTGCCAATCTGCCTTTATCCTCTTATCAATTCCCGTTTCATCAGGAATCAAAAGCGCAGCTGGGCCGGATGCTCGAGCTGTGAAGTTGTTGAAAGGAAATAACATCTAGCACGTGATATCGGCGCCCCCCCCCCCCTTCACCTTGCCAGCAGTCTGCAAGGGGCCGAGCGAGGAAGCACCTCGTCTAGGAGGTGGATGAGACCTCAAGGACCTAAGACTGCGTTCCGAACCAAGGCCTAAGTTACAGTGGGCATCTGATCCGAGTTGGATCTCATGATATGCTGCAGCGTCGGGCGACGGCTTGGAGACAGTCTTGTGGCAGAATTGTCCCGAGACAAAGCCGTCTCGTATTTGATCCATGCGTCATTGTGTCGAAGGTACATAGAGGAGGTGTTCACCGCTGAAGTCGTTGCAGCTGCGGAGTGAAGCCAGAGGGGAACAGTGCTGGCCAATCTTGCCATCCTGCGGGGTGGGAAGACCGGAGTGCTATGTTCACCCTCGATTGATCATCGTCTACCAAAACGCCACTGATGAGACTTAATCTGCCCCAATGTAGTTGTCCAAGGTGCTTGTTAAATTGCGTGTCCTCCTTTTTGTAGGGGACGCCTGCGTCATTATTGATTCTGTGAAACGCACGCGTTTATCGAGCTCGTTCTCGCGGCGAGCTCCGTCACCATCTCTCCCGCTCCGCCTCTCTCAACCCTGCGAGACTCAACCAACTTATTTGCGCCGGAGGCGCACATGCGGCCAGCCTTGCTGCCGGTCGGCGCGGCTCTGCGCCTCGAACAGCTCACCATGAACTTGCGTGCGAGACGGCCGGCCTGAATTATCGACATGAATTTATGAACTTAGGTTGGACCGGCCATCCTGGTGATATGTCTCGACCCGAAAGCCGTGGCTGTTTGGTGACAATCTCCCGTAGCAGCACATTTACTTTTCTTCAGCCATCACACATCGACCAAATGCTTCTTCTTCGCCAGTAAACATCGGCACCGGAATGGAAAGGATCACCCGAAAATGTCTCACGTATCTCCCGAACCCCCC
>LJJS01000562.1:52858-64107 GCA_001447215.1 Diaporthe aspalathi
AAAAACCCCCCCCCCAAAAAAAACACTTGGATGCTTCAAAGTCGCGCGGGCCCCTGAGCAGAGCTGAAGAGTCTTCTCTCACCGCGTTATGCAGAGGCCCGGGCTGCGTCTGTCACACTCGAGCCTGCATGCAGGTGGGCCCAGAGGGCGCCAAAATATCCGGGGCCAACAGCAGGCCTGTCTCGTGCGGTGAGCGGAGTCGTGTTTGTGCTTCTGGGGCGAATCATTGGTCACCGTTGTGCGCGCAGTTGAGGCTTCCGACACCCACACAGCATTCCCAGGCGGGTTGTCCACGGCCCAGACAAACTGGTTCCTGCTGGCGGCAGCTTTGGTGCCACTGGCTCCTGCGGGAAGCCTCGCTCTGCACAACAGCAGGAGTCGTGCGTGCCCAGTTTCAGCGCCGTGCTGCCGCTGCTGCTGCCGCACACCAGATCGGACCAGACCATACCACGCTGCCGCCAACGACTGGGCAGCAACTCGCAGGTCGGCCAGGGATGTTCAGCCAATTGCCGCAGCTGATCTCACACTCGTCCGTCTTCACCTTGTGTGACACGGACCAGCTCTGTCGCTCCCTCGCCTGAGCTGAGTCGAAATCAAGCAGGCACATCTTGCCAAAGAGAGGCTTGCTTGATCAGGTACAGTCTGGTTTGTTCCCCCGACAGATCCGGCAACACAGGGTCGTGGTACCTTCGCAGAGCCCAGTGTCGCTACCCGTCTTCCGCGAAGCGCAGCCTTTCCGGTTCGGGCCTCGTCTCGTCGCTCCTCTACGACGTCCTCGGACGGCGCTGCCCATCTGCTACCCCATCCGGCGTTTAGCTTTGGGAGCTCATGGGCCTCTGACTCGGGGTCACTACCCCTCCTTTCACGCTTTCACGGTGCTGTTGATGACAGGAACCAGCTCCTGGAAGCAAGTGTGGACGACTAAGACGGCATTTCCGGCGCATGTCGCGTTGACCCTCCAGACACGTCTCGCGGAATCTGCACTTTTCTCGGCGTACTTCTTCTGGCCAGAAACCTCCCCCTGAAGCAGGGCGAAGGTGGCTTGAGAACTGACAGCCTTCGTGCTTGGGAGGGCGGGACGAGGATATGGTTCGCCCGCTGCGGCTTGCGGTCGGTGGCCCTGCCCACGGTCGGATTGCGCTACCTCCTGCATGACCCCAGTGGCGAGGCTCACTCCAATTGATCAATGGCAGTGACCTGTCTGGAGTGCCTAGCTTCTACCCACCAAGATTGCATTGGCGTCTGGGCTCGCAAATCGGACATGTGGGTCGTTGCAGATACCCACCCACTGCAGTTCCAACGAGACCCTGTGCGGCTCCGGCCTGCAGAGTCCGGAGAGATCTATCGACACCAGGCGACCCCCCCCCCCCCACCCTTCCCGTCAAACCATGTTCGACGTCAGTACACACGTACACACAACATGACGCTCGATCGCCTAGACGACCCTCGTACCTTTTCCTGGTGCGAGTCTGCACGCTGTACGGCCCCGTGCCACGCCATACCTGCACATCAGATGCACCAACCAGGCAGACAGGTTCGCCCGACTACCGTGTCAGTTGCCTACATGTGCGTCAGCAATGCCTGACTGTTTGCCGGCCCTGTCTTAGGAGCTGCACCTCGGATCTGCAAGCGCGGAAGAAGGATCATGTAGCCCAGAGGCGCGCCATGTTCTTACCACCAGTCGGTGTACAAGAGAATCTACACGGATATATATCTTGTTTGCCCCCCCGCCCGAGATGCTCTTTGCCCCAGGACGCCCTTCGTTCCTCGTCCCACGTCGCCCCATCTCGTCTCTTCCCCCCCTTCACATATGCCTTTTCCCACGCGAGCTGGGTGACTTCTGTGCTTGGACTCGACTGCTCTGGCCAAGCTTTTGATCACCGCAACGCAAGGCCTTGTGTCTCTGACGGACCCTCGTGTCATCACCGTCGCCTGCCTTTAGAGGCGCTGGACGTCGACCCTCTAACGAGTCTCCTTGTCCAGTGGAGTTCTCTTCCGCTGGGGCTGAGCTACCTCCTGCCCCCCTTTGGGACGTCGCTGTGAGAACCCCCCAGCTTCTCATCTCGCGAAGCTTGCACTGGCAGGGCAAATTACCCATACCACACACAACATGTCTGTCTATTCCCGCCGGTCCTCGTCCTCGTCTTCGGGTCGATCAAATGCCTCCACCATCACAGTGAAATCGACCGACCTCAACGTACCTCGGAGCAAATCTCTTTCGGTTGTCACCTACCTCGCCGGCGGCGACCCCCGCAAGCACAAGAACCTCCGCCGGCAGAAGACCACCACGGAGTACGAGAATGGCACCTACGAGACTACTTCGCAGTACTTTTGGGTGCGGGACCCCTATGCGTCCACTTACTATTGGCACGGTGACTACGACGATTACGACGATAGCTCGAGCGTCTACAGCGGCAGCTCCCGCGGAAGCTCACGCCGCAGCAAGCACGGTGGCCACAAGGGCCGTGGGATGCCAGGCCCGGTGCCGGTACAGCCGGCGCCGCCCCCGCAACAGCACCCAATGGCTATGCCGGGAATGGGGATGGGGATGCCGCCGGGGCCCATGCCGCATCACATGGGTGGGCATCCGCATCCGATGATGGGAGGCGGTCCGGCCCCAGTGCAGGTTGTGGATGAGGTGTTGGATGACGACGACGCTGCCTCCATGTACAGCGGGAGCAGCTACATGAGCGACAGCTCGTACAGCTCGCATGGGGCGCCTCCGCCACCTCCCATGGGGATGCCGCACATGCCGCCGATGCACTCGTCGCCGATGGGCCCGCCAATGATGCACGGTGCGGTTCCGCCGCCGCCACCCTCGCACCATGGTGGTGCTGACAACGGTGGTGGCGACTTGCCTGAGTTCTTCACATTGTGATGAGTGAAGTAAGGGCCATACTTGATGATGAGCGTGTTGATAAGTCGACAAACTGATGACCCGTTGTTCTACCATTTCGCCGTTTGGAGTTTGGCGGGGAGGTATCTGCTGATCCTTGAAGTACTGAGGTGCTATCATTAAGAAAATGGACGGCCAGATCGGTCAAATTTGTGTTCTTGTTCTCTGGCGTTCTTATCCCTATCTGCCCCCTTGGCTTTGTCAGGAGGTTCGGACGGTACTCCTGGGCGGGTGGACTTGTATGTTTGATTCGAGAGCGATGTACATCATGACTCCTTTATTATGAGCCTGACCGAGAATACGAAGCACTTTCATACTATTGACCGTCTCGGCCCAATTTCATGGTCTTCCCGCGGCCTCGCGTCTCCAAAGACTCACCTTCCACACCCTCGCTCAACCACCTGTCACAGCATGTTTAGAAATAAAGGCTAGAAATCCGCCTCCCCCACCCCGCCTCGCTCGGTCAACACTCACGGGGCCCACCGTCCAGCAAGTAGACAAACTTTCGAGTCCCGAGTCGTTCGCGCATTGTCGCATTGCTCTTCCCCCCTGCCGGCTGATGGCGGCAAGAGGAGGCAAGATGGAAAGGGGTGTCACGTTCTCCGAAATCCTGTGGCAGGTTCCGACGCCGTGCTATGGTGTCGCAGCTCTCGGTAGTCTGGTCATGGGAAGCGGGCATGCGTCTCCGGCCGTATCCCGTTCGAGGATGCGCGAGGAGGGTAGGACAGGTCAAGGTCTCGTGGCTGGTCTACACAGATCCACACACGTGTTCGAGTTTTCGGCGCTGCGTAGCCACCTGATCCCTGACTCCCGCCTGGGTTTGATGGCGCTCAGGCAGACTGCGCTGAGGACCTTGTGCCCGTGTGTGCCCTGGCTGGGCCGTCCCATTTTGCGAGGTACAGGAGAGGCGGAGCCTTTGTGTGCCTTAACGTGCACATGTGATTTTTGGCTATAGGCATGCGCTACTGCATGCTGTGAACGAGTCTCCTCTGAATGTACAAATCTATAGTTGCCACAATACCCACCCTTAACCGCGACTCACAGCCTGGGCTTGAGCCCGCCCATCGCCCCGTCCTTTTTCCTGTTCGCCTCGGGCCCGACGCTCTTGACGAGCGCGAGGAATTCGTCGTCCATCATGGCCTTGGCGCGCTCGTCCGTGCCCTCCACCCACCGCCTGTACTCGTCCTCCTCCCGCCTCCACCGCTCCCACTCGGCCCGGATGAACTCTGCCGCGCCGGTGGCGACCTCCCCGGGCTTCTCCATGGGGACCAGATGGCCCGTCCGGCCGACGACGAGCTCCTTGACCCTGCCCGCCCTCGCGCCGCCGCTGCCGCCGACGCCGTACCCCGTCGTGTCCATCTTCTCCCGCCGCACCTCAGGCGTGCACACGACGCTGTCCTCGCCCGCGACCCACAAGACCCCTGGCCGCAGCTCCGGCAGCCTGCGGGCGGTGGTGGGGGTGGGCGGCTGGTAGAAGGGGAAGTTGGGGTAGTTGTCGACGTCGTCGGTCGCGTCGGGGATGAGGCTCCTGTCAAAGGTCCTCGCCCCGGTCGCGGGGTCCCGGGCACCCTGGTGCGTTGGGCGGTAGTACGTCAGGCACTCCATGTGCTTGGTGGTCGCCAGCGTGACCTCGCCGCCTTGGGCACCCGGGTGCAGCGCGGTCGGGCAGTCGCGGAAGCCGAAGCGGACGAGACGGTCGACGGCACGCGGGTCCCACGTCGAGTAGAACTTGTTCTTGCGCACCCCGCGCTCGGCCTCGGCGCGGCTGGGCCAGAGATCCCTGCGGCCGGAGGAGGCGCGCATGGTGCCGAAGCCGTAGAGTGGCCCCAGGCCGTGCTCGCGGGTCAGGACTGGGTCGATCATGACCAGGGCGGAGAAGAGGCGCGGGTGCATGAGGCTCACGTTGGCGATGATGTTGCCGCCGAAGGAGTGGCCGACGCCGACGAGGGGCCGGGGCATGTCGGCACGGAAGACATTGGTCAGGTGCAGCAGGTCGCGCGCGTGGTCCAGCCACGACGGGTCGTTGCCCAGCCGGCGCTCGTTGAGCACCCCGCTCGCGCCCTGCCAGGCTATGTCGGCGATCCAGATGGAGCGGACATTGAGGCCCTGCTTGCGGACGGCGTGGAGGAGGTCCTCCCAAAGTGGCTCGTATAGTTCCTGTGTTGATGGTTGTGGGGTTAGTTGGTCTTTGGACCTGGGGGATATAGGTATAATAAACTGTGGGGGCATGGCTGAGTGGCTGCGAGTCTACCTTTACAAAACCATTGGCATGAGATGCAATGATGGTTATGTCTCCTGGGGTTGGGTCTGGATTGTCCCTTGGGATGTACTGTTTCACCGCGAGCTGGAGTACTTCCTCTTGTGAGTGCGCCGTTGCTCGAGGGTATTCCCGGATGTGTTGCGCATCCACAGCATGCTCTTTGACGTCGAACAGAGTCGACATTTTGTCGTCTTGGCGGCCTCACTGCCTGTGCGTCCTCCCAGTTTGGGCCCTCCGTTCCACAGGCGGATCACCGCGAGTCTAGACAGATGGTTTTAATGTGGATCTGGTTGAGCTCGCGAGATACGGTGCGTTTGAGTGAGGATGTCAACACATACGAGTCTGGTCGGCGAGAAATAGTGTTGTCATGTCCTCGGTACTTTGTCCAACACGCCGGCAAGTGATTCGCGAAGAGCCGCGGTACCTCGGCGCAATCAACTCCCTTACGGGGACTGGGCGGACGGTCAGCCCGGCCATTCTCCACTCCTCTGCGCCGTGTCGTGTCGGCCCCCCAAACATGTTGCGTCCTCTTTTGAGGGTTCCCGAACCCTTAGCTACCTAGGTACTTAAGTACTTAAGTACGTAGCTACGTATCCATGCACCTCGGCAGAGATCAGATAGGTACCGTCTCAGAAAGGGCCATGACATCAGCCCCTGAGGTCCCCAATTCCAATTCCCGGGGGATTGGAAAAGAGCACGCCAGCGAGATTGGACGCAATGAAACCACATCCAGCCAAAAGCGTGCGGACGGCTCACTTGTTTTGCCGTGCACCAGCCCAAACCCACAATGGGATGGGCACCGCTACTCAGACAGTAGACCTCCTTAAATAATACGAAGTTCCAGACCACGGGCCTGTGCCACGACCCCTTGCCTTCTGCTGCCGCTTGGGGCTCCCTTTGGTGACTGAGAGACTGACTAACGACGACGGCGACAACAACCACGGCAACGACGACGACGACGACGACAAAACAGTCTGTTTGTGTGCTTATGCTTCAGCTATCCCACCGCGTTCAGACCGACTGTGCCCCGCCACCCGGGCTCAGGACCAGGCCGCCGCCATGAACAAGATGAACACGGCCACTGTTGGGCTGGCCGTAACACCCACCGTGCTGTCGACGTTTGTATCACATGTATGTTTGCTGCGCCCTGCATGTGACAAGGGCCTGGCAACCGACGTTGGACCAACCTTTGCTAACCAATGTGGCCATCCCGTCTAGTTCCTCAACCGCAAGCCTCTGCACCAACGCCCGACGGCCCATCTCTCCTACGACGAGGGCCTGCACCTCATTCGCTCGTTCCTGCAGTATGTCTCCCACCACACCGTCGAGGAGCTGCAGGCTTTCACGGCCCAGTGGGTCCCGCACCCGCAGTGGATCAAAGTCGACGACGTCAAGGTCCCTGCCGACCAGCTCGAGCACGCCGCCCGACTCCTCGAAGCCCAGCTCGGCCCTGAAGGGCTTCGCAAGATCGGGGGCCGCAGGTGGTGGCAATGGCGCAAGCCCGACCCCGGCGCGCTGCAGGCAGAGTGGGTCGAGATGCGCTCCGACTACAACGAGCGCAAGAAGAACAAGGACGCCGGCAGGCGCGTCATGCTCTATGTCCACGGCGGCGCATACTTCTTTGGCAGTGTCGACATGCACCGCTACCAGATGCAGCGCCACGCGCGGAAGCTCAAGGCCAGGATATTCGCCCCGGACTATAGGCTGTCGCCTCAGTTCCCCTTTCCCTGCGGCCTGCAGGACTGCCTGGCCGCGTATCTGTACCTGCTCACCGTGCAGGAACCCGGCACCATCGTGCTGGCCGGCGACTCTGCAGGAGGTGGCATGGTGCTGTCCATGCTGGTTACGCTGAGGGACCAGGGGTTGCCGCTCCCTGCTGGTGCGGTGCTGATAAGCCCTTGGGTTGATCTGACGCATTCTTTTCCCTCTGTGGCAGGCGACGCTCCTTTCGATTACATTCCGCAGTCCGGCTTCCACCACAAGCCGTCGCCAGCATGGCCGCCGCCTGACGATGACGAACTGAAGGAGTTGAAGAGACTGGCCCTATTGGAGAAACAGAGAAGGCAACGTACGTTTTGTAGACGACGTGGGGGTGATGTGGGAAGAGCGAGGCTGACTCCGAGACAAGCTCAAACGCAGGCCAAAGATCCAGCATCAGAACGAACTACACCGGCGAGTACCGATATTGCTGAAAATTCCGGAACGCATCTGTCACTCCTCGTAGACGGCAACACTGTGGAAATAAAGGAGCAAATCCAGGCAAGCTTACCTCCGTATGCTTGCCGCCCACCACGTCTAACAGGCTGCAGATGTACACGACTAATGAGCTCTTGTCACATCCACTTGTCAGTCCTATCATGCAGGCAAGTCTTGGAGGTCTACCGCCGCTTCTTGTCATGGTCGGGGGCGGAGAGATACTTCGCGACGAGCAGATTTACCTCGCTCATAAGTGCGCCAACCCGTCCAAATACCCGCCACCAGATTCGGCCATGGACGAGAGGGGTCGAGCTCAGATCAAACAGTACAAATCGACCGATGTGCAGCTTCAGGTCTGGGATGATCTATGTCACGTCGCCCCAACGCTCAGCTTCACCAAGCCAGCCAAGTACATGTACCGTTCTGTGTCCCAGTTCAGCGCTTGGGCACTGGCGAGAGCGCAAAAACGCGATATTGAGATTCTAGACGATGACGACATCTCGGTCATATCTACCTCGAGCTCCGAGTCAGATAAGGAAGAGGTCACGAAGGTAAAGTCGTCCTCCTGTCCTTGTTTGTGGACGTCACACAGCTGACAAAGTATACTCAAGCGCGACGAGGAAGCCGCCATGAAGGAATCCAAAGGCCAGGTTGGCAAAGCCGGTGATGTCCTGCCACCTTTCAGGAACCACATGATCCGGCAGAGGGTAACACGACACGGCGTCATCTTCCCCTTGGCTCCCGCATCCGAGCTCCCGGGTTGCACGATGCCGAGAGAGCTCGTCGGTGTGGTGAAGGAAGGCACCGTGAAAAAGTGGCTCAAGCAGAAGAATGAATGGGACCGTCGATACGCGTCGACAAAGAAGAAAGTCCACAAGAAACTCGTGCAGGACTTGGCGATTGGGTACGAGGGTTTCGGCGAAGGGGAGCTACCGCCTCCCAGCGCGCTCGCAGGCAGGAGGAAGAAGGGAGACAATGAGGTCACAGGGGTGGCCAAGCGCGCGAAGAGCATGGGTCTGGCGATGTGGTCTGGCTGGGGATCGAAGCACGACAAAATGACCATGGAGCGGGAGGAGAAGGCAGAGAAAGACGGACCCGATGGAGTTGAGTTCACGGTCGCGACTGTAGCGGAAGGCGAGGGCGCCCGTTCATTCGCTGAGATTGAAAGGCAGGGCACTACGGCGCCGCACTCACCTCCTGGGAGCCCCAGGAGCCCCAGGAGTCGATCGAGAAGAGTGACAGTGAGGGATGAAAGACAAACAGAAGAGGCGGACGATGTTGACGAGAACACAAGCGTTGCGCGGCTACTGGCCAATAGGGAAGATAAGGAAGCCGGGCAGATGGTGCCGCTGCTAAACCCCCCGGATCATGTGCCGGAGGTAGGGATCGGGTCAACGGGGAAGCGCCCTTATGTGGATGGCATAGCAGTGCCGTTCAGCATTAAGAAAGAGGCTGACACAGCGAGCATGATGACGCTGACGAGTTACACAACGGCGGGGGGTGGGCCGGCGTCGCCGAGGCTGTCGTCGTCGCGGCCAATGACGCCCAACACGTTGGCGGACAGGACGAGTAAGGACTTGAGCGAGCTCGACAAGCGCAACTCGAGCGTCAACGGCGGCCACGATAAGCACGCCGGAAGTATTGTCGTGCCCTCGCACGTCGAAGGCCCAGGCGCCAGCGATGGAGCGGCCGCCGCTAGAGACGCTCAGCACTGCCACGGTAGAGCTGCCGCAGGCGAAAGGGCCGTACAACCCGAGTGATGTGGATTGATCCTGGGTTCCCGGGGTGACATGTTGTTGAGAGTGGCGGTTTGGATACTATCTATACAAACGACTAAACAGTATTTGATATCAATTTCATATCTGGAATGTCTCAGGAGGGTGTATAAGCTTAGCAAGAATACTTGAAACGAGATGAAGTTGTTGTAGGTTGCGTGAACCGCAGTACACCGTTATACAACCACAAACACCACTTATAGCAACAAGTTGTAATTCAACCAGGACGCCGTAAATTGTATCTGTTAAGGCACATATACCGTCACTCCCCATCCTGTGCATTATCAGAACCTCCGGTGCTGATATCGCTACAAAGAGGTTTTACTCAGCAATTGCAACAGCAGTTCCTAAGGTCCATTCGGGTTGCATACAGCCTCTCCCACGGTTGGTAGTTGGGCTGACGAAGTTGAAAATGTAAACTTAATAAAACTACTTTTTAAATATATTTTAGTAAAGTATTAATATTTTATTAATTATAATTTAAATTTTAAAATAAAAATTAAGAGTTAAAATAAATATTTTAATAATTTATATATTATTATATATAATATTTAAAAGTAGTATTATAAATTATTAATACTTTTTTTAAACTTAGGTTTTTAATTTCTTATAAACCAAGGGTATTACTCAGGTTATAAATACCACCTCTTATCCTTTTCCAGATATTTTAAATGTGGATTTCTCTACCAGTATAGTTCTACCCCAGGAAGCTCACTTGGAACATTACTCGGGGACGCCTTATGTCTGTTCTCTAATTCAGAATGTGGCCCATTGCTCCTCCGCAGCCGAGGAACTGCGTGCGTAGACATCCTCGGGGCTGCCCGCACCCGTCGTTGAATCGTCTTCGATCGGCGCATCATGACGACCCCTGCAGCCAAGGTAGCAAGACCGACGACACCCAACCCGATTCCGAAGCCGATGCCTACCATGTCCCCTGTGCTGAGAGATCCTTCATTGGCGGGGCATGGCGGTGCGGTACTTGTTGGGGCTGAATTAGCACTCCCCGTCTCCGCGGCGAAAATCCATCCGTTAATATGCACGGCCAATACCGAGGTGGTTGTATTCGTCGTCAATGTGGTGGGATTCCACTCCTTGAGCTCGTTACTGGTCTGAACAGTGAAGATGAACCCAGGTTCGACCTCGCTGTAGCATTGACCCGGAGTTCCATAAGTCTGCCAGGTGTTGAAAGTGTATCCACTGGGTTCGACTTTAGCAGGGTGGAAATCCTTACACAAGGTTATGGTGACTTACGATGGGCAGCAAGCCACCCTGGTACGAGTATCATCCTCGACGTGTGTAGCAACCTGACTAAAGTCTTGGGGACACGTGAGCGGTCCAATGCTCACGACCGTCTCGGTGTTGAGCCCCAGCAAACCTTGCTCCCACCATGTGGTGACAGCATTCGGCACGCAGCGAAAGTTGCGATTGACGCTGATGCCATATCCGGGGTCCCAAGCGATAGGTTCAGAGTCCGCAGCCCAACGCCAGAAAGCGGAAGGACAATCCTCCGGATGCATTCTATAAGGAGTGTCTAAGGAAATCCAAGAAGTCACAGTCCCTGAGCTAGAGTCCGGGGGCCTATAGACCCTGGTAGTTATCGCTGGAGATGACATTTCCTGGGAAAAGGCGAGCGGCAGAGTGCAGACGGCTCATATTGAAGGAGGAAACATAAGCTAGAACCCAACCGTAAGAAGACGGACTTGTGTGAGAGACCTTCTTAATAAGAAAACAATTCTTACCGTTACACACAAGAGGTAAGCCTCACCGCGGGCGGGCTACATATGTAGTAAGAAGCCGAGCTTACAGGAGAGCACAGTCATGATTATAACCAATCAAGATTACTATGGAGGTTGAAGGCATCCCGAATCATCCGTGCATCTTCAAGTGGCCGTTAAGATTAATGAGCTCGATAAGCATTTCCGGCCACACAGGCACCGCCGCCGAATGCAATCGCGGGCCTCCCTCACTGGGAACGCTCACCCAAACTAACATCAGCCTTATCAAGCACTTGCACTAGTACAATATCAGGCCTTATAAAAAAGTAAATAGTAATAAAATAATATAATATATAATATTAAATTAACGTGGTTTACCATTACGTGGATCATATCATTACGTGGAT
>LJJS01000564.1:0-27084 GCA_001447215.1 Diaporthe aspalathi
AAAAGTGGCGGGGACCTGATACTGGCGGGTATGTAGTAAACCACGTTATGTTTTTAATTAGCAGACTTGTTTCCACGGGTGCAAATACCTGATTTCTTCCTTTCTTCTTCTTCCTCCTCTTTTTTTTTCTCTGGAATGGTTTTTTATATACAAGAAGGTAGCAATTCAAGGCCAAGTGGCAACTCGATGCTAAGTCAATAAGGTGGGCCAATGTCGGCGGCGTTGGTGTAGTAGGTGTGACTGGCATCTCTCAGACAAGGAAGTTGCTGCTTTGCGTGCCGTCACAGCGCAGTCTCAAGATTCGCTCAGTAAATGAACGGCACACGGGAAGCCAAGGCCAGGCCTAGGCTCGTCGACGACGCATTGCAGGTCAGTTTCTGGCACGTTTCGGCATCTGCGAGTCCATCTTGCATCTTGCGGTTCCGGGCCGCCATATCTACCTACCAAGTAGGTAGGTAGTCTACATACTTGTCGAGCACGGACCAACAAGCTCTTTGTGTGAGACTGTCAAGGGGATCTGCAAATAAAGTGGGTGTGTATTGGGTTCTGTGTCTGTCTGTCTAGGTTTTGAGCTGAAGGCCAAGGGGCCGAGAGCTATCTATACCTGTTGGTCTGTGCGTCGGCACCTTCCTGACAGAGACCCTCGCCAAAGAGGCCGAGACCCCTCAGAGCCGCCCCACGTCACGACCGGCCGACCTTGGAAGCTGGCTTCCCAAGGTTCAGGGACACCTCTGCACCAAGGGGCCCCTTTTCCGCTCTCTTCCAAACCCCCGATATCTTCTTCCTCAGCACCAGCAACACATCAACTTCACGTCAGGCCACTCTCATACCTCCTCGCAATCATAGAAGCGCGCCAATCGCCCGTCCGTTGACATGCCTATCACCGACGCGACAGTGCTCTTCGTCCTTGGCGGTCAGTCAGACCCACACTACCTAGATTGTGGCAGAGGATGCCAATGACCCAAAGTGCGGACAGAACGACTGACACACACACTCTCGCACACTACAGGCCCTGGCGCCGGCAAAGGCACCCAGTGCTCCAAGCTGGTCTCGGCGTACGGCTTCACGCACCTGTCGGCGGGCGACCTATTGCGGGAGGAACAGGACCGGGCTGGGTCCGAGTACGGCCAGCTGATCAAGGACTACATCAAGGACGGCAAAATAGTACCGATGGAGGTGACGATCGCGCTGCTCGAGAACGCCATGAAGGACAAGATCGCTGCGGCGCAGCCCGCGAGCACAAAGGGCCGCCGGTTCCTGATCGACGGGTTCCCACGGAAGCTGGACCAGGCGCTCAAGTTTGAGGAGTCGGTCTGCGCGGCCGAGTTCGTACTCTTCTACGACTGCCCAGAGGCCGTCATGGAGACGCGCCTGCTCGAGCGCGGCAAGACCAGTGGCCGCGCCGACGACAACGAGGAGAGCATTCGCAAGCGCTTCCGCACCTTTGTCGAGACCAGCATGCCCGTCGTCGAGTACTACGAGAAGCAGGGTCGTGTGGTCAAGATCGACGCCACGCCCCCTCCAGAGGTGGTCGCCGAGCATACAAAGGAAGCCATCAGGGAGAGGTTGGGCGCGGAATTCTGAATTGGCGCCGGGCTTCGAGGCTAGCTGACTGTCCGGGGGTAGCCCGGGCCAAGAAGGGCAGAGGAAACGTTTGATGATGGGATCGGCACAATAGATACACAGTCCAGGAACACAATCACAGATAAAAACAACTTAGAACAGAGCCACCGAGGTATCAGCCCGGTACACTTGGGAGATATTGATAACAGGACCGTGGCTTGACTGAATTGAAAATGCAGGTTGTTTTCTTTATTCCTCCACCAATGCTCCTCCCTCCCAACGCCTGGCAACCCCGGCGGCCCCGCGTGGGCTTAAACCCCCGGCTGATTGTCTGTTGTGAGCAAGTGGAGCAGTTTCCGCTGTGGATCCACCTCCCAGATCATATGGCTTCTGACCTAATCGGGAGATGATTGGGACATGATATCGTGCTTTTTTTTTGTTTTCATGGCATCTAGTCATCGTTGTCGGTTCTCTGCTGCTGCCGGCGACCCCCGCGGCTGGGACCGTCGCCGAACCCAACTCCTGCCAGCTTCTTCTCCAGCTCCTGCTGCTGCCTCTCCTTCTGCTTCTCGGCCTCCTGCTGCTGGGCCCTCAGGACGCCGTGGACGTTGTTGAGGGTCGTCTTCCAGACGTCGATGCGCGACTGCAGCTCCCGCCACTGCTTGTCGCCGAAGACACGGTAGATGGTCTTGTGCACCTTGAACACCCTCTCCCTCTGCGACATGCGGCCCTCAACGAGCTGTGAACGGATGACGTCGATGATCCAGTGTTCGACCTCCTCCGAAGGCACCTGCAGGCCCTTGGCGATGGCGCTGTATGGGATCTCGCGCTCCTGCTGCGACGCGGCAAGGCTGGCAAAGGTCAACAGGCGCATCTTGGTCTGCAGGGTCTTGTGGTCCAGGTTCTCCTTGTCCAGGAAGCCTTCGTGCTCGTCGTTGAAGTCGTTGAAGTCCTCGAGGTCCTGTTCCGCGAAGATGTCAAGAAGTTGGGCGTACACGGGGTGGGAGTCGGCGAGGGCTTGGACGGGGGCTAGGACGCGCAGGCCCTGGAAGTCATAGGCCCAGGGCCGGTCGATGACGAGGATCATCCTCAGGGCGCGCAGGGACAGCTTCTGGGCCTCGTCGGAGGAGATGTCGTCCTTATCGTCGGCGTCGAAGGTCTGCAGGGCCTGCAGGAGGTGCTCGTATGCGATCTTGTTCTCGTCGGCGGCCTCTGCCGCGTCGGCAATCTCGACGTACAGGCGCTGCCTGTCGTCCTCGTCCGTGTCCCAGGCGTCGAGCCAGCCGGGGACATTCTTCAGGGCGGGCTTGATGGTGTCGAAGAGGTTGTTGGCCTTGACGAAGCGGACAATCTGGAAGAGCACGTTAAAGCGTATGGGGTCGTCCTTGGCGAGGAGGTTGAAGATGGTAGACAGGCTGCCGAGGGCGAGGTCGCGGCCGTTGATTGGGGAGGAGGTGATTGGTTTCGTAAGGTTCTGGCAGATCTGGGGCAGGTGCTTCTTTGGTTCTTTGGAGTGGTTGATGACGGCGAAGATGAGCAGGTTGTAGGCGGGGCCAAACTCCTTCTCGGGGGCCGAGTTCAGGACGGAGGAGGCCTTGACGATGGCGGTGATGGCCTCCTCGGTTTGATTCTTGTCGAGTAGGGCCCGGATTTCGTCGCTAATCTTGATGTAGTCGGCAACCTCCTGCAGGACGTCGCTGCTGCTCCCGTCGACGAAGACCAAGCTGCGGGGCGCCATGTTGGGTGTCTTGGTTTCGTCTGGACCTTTGCCTTGGTGACCTGGCTTGTGGTTTTGGTTGGAGGAGTGGCTGGCTGCGCTTGGTCTCGCACTACCCAGAGGCGGGGGCAGTGAGTGCTGGAGGGGGGGGGCGCGTGAAAGGTGGGCAGGAGGGCAGGAGGGCAGGATGGCAGGAAGGCAGGAAGGCAGCAAGGCGGGATGTCGACCCGAAGTCGTCCTGGAGGCTGGTTGATGCAGACGGAGAGATTTCTTTCACGGTCTGACTGAGGGACCCCGCTGGACGCGCTCGCTCGCAATCAGGCTCAAGCTTCTCCAGGCTCAGGCTGAAGGGCTCAGGTGGCTTGCCGCACTATGGTTGGAAAATTCAGCGTGGGCGTTTTGTGGCATGTGGCTTAAAAAGCGCGCTAGGCAGGGATCGAGAGCTCAGGCGAGGGTGAGCGGGCTTGGCGGGCCACCTGGAACGAACATGGAAGGAGAGGTGTGCGGGGACTTCTGTGTGGCGCACCACCTCTGACTTGCCTGTTGGGTCAACTCTATTACTGCATGCTCCATACGGGCAGGTATGTAGGTACCTAGACTACAGTACGGGCCGAAAGAAACACGCAGCCAGAGGATGTCCCGTGCTGGGCTGGGCTTCGAGTCACAATCTCCATGTTCCTGGCAGGCCTGTCGAGTCGGCAGACAAGGGCGATGCGTCCTGACATGCGCATCCCCCTCGATGCATCCACCCAAGGGCCGGGTGATGTCAGGTCAGCTGAGGAACCAAGACAGAGGATAGAGGAGGCTCAACACAACCAGTTGACCCTCGGACCACCCTCGCCTGGCACGAACCGGGCTTACCCTGCGCACCCTGCACCTGCGCTCCTGCACCTGCGCTCCTGCAGCCCGCGACAACCTGCAATTGCACTTGCAAGGGTTCGTCCATAGCAAGTAGGTAGGCTGGTAGGAAGCAACGTCCATCCGGCGACGCTAATAACAACCTTACTAGGAAGCTTTCACCCACGGGCTCCTCCTCCTCGGGAGACGGACTGACAGAACATCATTTTATCCACACCCATCCACCCCGCCTGCTGCCCACCTTGCCCGCCTGTGACTCTACCACTGCTACGACTACCACCACCACCACTGCTGCTGCTTGCTGCTGCTGCTTGCTGCTACCACAACACCACTCTCCTCCGCCTCCCACACCAGGCAGAAGATCCTCACGAACCTCGCCGCTCAACGTGAATTGCAGCGTTATCGCCTGCTCCTCCCTGGCTCCTCCACTCATCCGCCGCACCACTGACTGAGCACCATCATGCCTCCCCGTCCCGAGCAGAGCCAATTGAAGCGCGCTGCCGTACGTTCCCCCAGTCCCACTTCTGGCTTACACGCCGCCTGCCGCCTGAGCCCACGCCCAAGCCCGGCCTCCCGGCCTCCCACCCAACCCACAACCCACAACCTCACTCTCCCTACATGCGCACCGGCGTCTTCACCGAGCTTGCCCTTCTTGGCCCACCTTCACTTTCACACATCCTTCCTTCTCACCACGCTATCTCACGTGCACGCACTCTCTGTCTCTCTGTCTCTGTCTCTCTCATACAGACACAGACACAGACACACACACACACACACACGTGTGTACACACAAGACTACCGACTAACTCGCGCGTTTCGTCTGCCTAGGCTTCGCCCGCAGCCCACGAGCCTGACTCGTCCAAGAAACCCCGCCGATCAGAGCGCCTGTCGCAACACCACTCCGTGAAGACGCCAGTCGAC
Organism: Diaporthe aspalathi; assembly: GCA_001447215.1. Lineage (NCBI taxonomy): Eukaryota > Fungi > Ascomycota > Sordariomycetes > Diaporthales > Diaporthaceae > Diaporthe > Diaporthe aspalathi. Next base: position 5,060 of record LJJS01000564.1, read on the forward strand.
ACCAAGCAGCAGCTGCCCTCGCCCGTCACCCACATCTCCCCCGAGGAAAGCAGCTCCCGTTTCAAGGAGGGAACCGCCACCCCGCCCGAGGGCCGCTCCAGCCAGGTCCTCACCAAGAGCCAGGAGACCTACTCCCAGGTCCAAGGTTTCTCCTCACCGCCCCAGGACACCCAGGCCTTCTCCCAGCAGGCCGTAGACCCCAACGAGCCCTACTCCAAGGACGTCAAGGATGAGGTCAAGGAGGGCGTTTGGGGCTATCTCTTCCCCCTCAACACAAAGTATGGTGGCAAGTGTCTGGTCATGAAGAAGAGGGCTGCTTGTCCGAGATCCGACTCGTTGGCCGATGTCGCACACAACAAGAACGGGCCCAAGAAGTCTCCAAAGCAGCAGGAGGAGAGCTTCGAGAGCACAAAGATCGCAGATGCCCCATCTGGTGGCTACCTGATAGGCCGCCACCCGGAGTGTGGTACGTCTGGACTAGCCGTTGGTAAACCCCCTTGGGCATGACGCTGACCTGCTCCAGATATCGTCGTGGACGACCCCAGCGTCTCAAATCGCCACTGCTTGTTATTCACCGAGCACAAGACCAACGACACCATCGCAATTGTCGAGGACCTGTCAAGCAACGGCACGTTCGTCAACGAGGCCATCATCGGTCGGAACCAGCGCCGGGAGCTAAAGGAGGGCGACGAGATCGCAGTGCTAGACAAGGCCCGTTTCATCTTCAAGTACCCCAGGGCTAGGCAGAGCAGCGCTTTCCTCCAGCAGTACACCCTGCTCGAGCAGCTGGGCAAGGGTCACTTCGCCGAGGTTTTCCTGTGCGTCGAGAAGGCCACAGGCAAAAGGTTTGCCGTAAAGATCTTCACCAAGACTCCCGGTGCGGATGACAGGCCCAAGACGGACGGACTACAGCAGGAGATCGCTGTTCTTATGGGTGTCAGCCATCCGAACGTGCTGTGTTTGAAGGATACCTTCAACGAGAAGAATGCCGTCTTTCTCGTGCTTGAGCTTGCGGCCGAGGGCGAGCTCTTCAACTACATTGTGATGAAGCAGAAGCTGACCGAGGACGAGACGCGCAAGCTCTTCACCCAGCTGTTTCAGGGAATCAAGTACCTGGTGAGTCCTTCGCGGTACTATCAGGCAGGCTTTTTGCGGCTGCTAACAGGAGCGAAAGCATGACCGAAATATTGTCCATCGGGACATCAAGCCCGAGAACATCCTGATGGTGGACCGGGACCTACACGTCAAGCTGGCAGATTTTGGCCTCGCCAAGATCATCGGCGAGGAGTCCTTCACCACCACGCTCTGTGGAACGCCCAGCTATGTCGCGCCTGAAATCCTGGCCGACACCAGGCACAGAAAGTATACGAAAGCTGTCGACATTTGGTCGCTCGGGGTTGTCATGTACATCTGCCTCTGCGGGTTCCCGCCCTTCTCGGACGAGCTGTATTCGAAGGACTTCCCGTACACACTCTCTCAGCAGATAAAGAGTGGCAGGTTCGATTATCCCTCGCCGTACTGGGACTCCGTGGGCGATCCTGCTCGTAAGTCTCGAAAGCACACCATTCTCTGCAACTCGCTTTCCCCAATGATTAACCAGGGCCCACAGTTGACCTTATCGACTCCATGCTTGTGGTCGACCCGGAGAAGCGTTTCACGGTGGACCAATGTTTGGACCACCCGTGGATGACTGCCAAGGGCCCCAGTGTCAACGACAGCACCGACGGCTTGGTAGGCGGAGTCAGTGGCCTTGATATCCAACGCCGCAGCGTCGCTCGGGAGCGCACCCTGCTCAGCAGCATCAATTCGGTCCGGGTCAAAGAGGTACCTGGCGTCAATGGCAAGGACCCCGTCACAGTATACAAGAAGAATACTCGACCGGAAGTTGCGGAACCCAGACCCTTCGACAATAGGAACCCGGAGGAGTTTGCGGCGATGGGCGGGAAGGGCGACGAAATGCTCTTCGGCCATGACGCGACTAGTCACTACACCAAGGACGACCTTCCCGAGGGCCCTCTTTTGACAGCATCCAAGAACAGCAATGGGGTGAAGCCGAAGGCCGCCAATGGGAAGGCAATAAAGGGAAATAAGCAATAGTATTGCGAAATCCCTACCTCTCCTGCCAGAACTTCTCTTACAAGCCTTGCCGGACGGTTCCGAGGGGATTGGATGGGTGGCTCGTTCGAGATGGATTTTGACTGCTAAGGACCAAAAGCTTAGTCCGTTGATGTCCGGCTGATTTCTTTCCACTTTGCTACCGAGGGAGGCTTGATTTGATTCTACTTTGACGGGTGTTCTGGCACCTGCCTGTTGACGAACGGGGCAGAGTATATTGCTGCTGCTTTTGTAGAGAACGATTCATGTATTCTAGTCGGCGGGCCACATTTGGTGGGTCAAGAGGCCATATGCTGTTGACCCAAGGAGGCTGAAGGCTCGAAATTATTTCGGATGTGCTACGGAAATGACAGCGATCGGGTCTTATTGCAGCACAACTACCAAGACGACAGTGATGGCAGCCGGCGGGCGGCCTGGGTCAAATCACCGGAAGTAAAAGTCATGGCGTCTCGGGTTGAGGTCACCTTGGCTTGTGTGTATTGTTGCGTACATGGGACCCCATCAAGGAGACGATTGGAACAATCATAACCTGCCTGGCGGGCTGCTTGATCAATACAGGTACGGCCACACCCTTATTAGATTATGTTGAATTGCATACAGTTGTCCAATGTTTGCATTGCTCAATATGCGTGCGCCAAGCTGTGAACCACGCCCAGAAAGGTTTCGTGCTGCCCCTCGGTTGCAAGCAGTTACTATGAGGATCTAGCAGGAACCGAAGCCCTTTCGGCAGTTCATTCCATATTAGCATTAGACCTAGCAGGACCACCTTGACCTTACACCGCCCATTCCATGCTCAACCTTTCCTGGTGACTGACCGACTGATTGAACCAACCCGGTAAAATGTTGCAATAATTGTCGTCGTTCTCGTCGTGGACGTACTTCTCATCGTCCTTCGTCCGAATCATCGTAGTCCACAATCATCCCGTCCGCCCAACCATCCGGAACTTTCCAAAAGTGTGCTGCGATGCCCCTCTTCTGCGGATGAATGCAGCCCTTCCATCCTGAACCCCTGTGCCTCCTAACCTGAATCGCATAAACAACCCTTTTGACGTGCGAAGTTTGGGATCCTTATGTATATGAAACTGCTCCGGGAGCCCGGGCGGTTCTCGCCCGCGACCACTAGACGATCGTGTAAAAGCTAGCCAGCCAACGAGGAACACGCAAACAGACGGGACCACTCTCATGGCATCAAGTTGGGAGGGGTGACGCTCTCATGCTTTGCTGGATTCTGCCCCAAGACGCCACACTCAAAGTTTAAATACCACAAATGCCCCCTAGTCCCCACATGCTCAAAACTTCAGTTGAGAAGAGGGTGACGCGTCGAAGATTCAATAATAACAAGGTGCCGGCAGAGACGTTTTTTCCCCTTCCCAAAAACAGTGTCCCCGACGGCGGAAGTAAAGACCATGACAGGGGAACAAACATAGATAAACAGCCACGAGGTGCTCACGACGAAGATGACAGCTGCAACAGCCTCCTCGCATGGCCCCCCTCCTTGTGGCTGCTGCGAAAATGGATCGGCCAGAATGTCAACGGCACAGAGCAGCCCTATCTCTCGGGGATGGGTGACTTGGCCAGTCTGCCACCCGCACTCGCCCGTTTCGTGATACGGCCGTCCTTGTCCTTGGATGGCATTGGGCTCGCGCCCCCGCTGTTGCTGGTGGGAAGGCTACCCAGGCCGTCGGAACCGGTGTTGCCCGTCAGGAATGACCCTGCTGTTGATCTGCCCCGCTTGTTGTCGAGATACTGCAGGGCACTACGGCTGAGAGGGAAGGCGGGTAAGCCGGTGGGGACCTCGGCGCCATTTTGCAAGAGCATCTCGGCGATGGGGAACGGGACCGTCTTCACGTCGGCCGATGGCGGTGGCTGAGGGGAGACTGCCGGGCTTGGAGATGCGGGATCGGCAGCTGCGAGGGCAAGGAACACGGGGTGGGTGCCACGAGACTTGTCTGCGACGTTAGGGTTGGCGCGGAGGGCCAGTGCATAGATGATTTGCTGGATTTCGTTCTTCTTGATGGCGGCGAGAAGCGTGTCGTCGGGGGAGGGGTACCGAGACAATGTCGCCGAGATGGGCTCAACAAAAGCCCTGTCCACATACTTGGAGGTGATGAACCGCAACCTCTGCTCACGGGATGCCTGAGGCGAGGGCTTCATGCCAGGGTCCAACCTCGACTCCCAGATCATGTTGGAGACCCGGTTGCCCACGAGCAGGAGCAGCTCCACAATATCTGGCGTGAAGGACGTGATGTCGAGGGTCAGCGACCGGACCTTGCTGATGTGTGTCCCTAGGGACCTGTGGATCCCGCTGCATTCGATGCACAGAATGATGGCAAGGTTGATGGAGACCCATTCGACCTTGGACCCGGAGCCGCAGTCGGCACACCAACAGTTGCCCTGGTCATTGTCGCGGAGCATTTGGAGCAGCTTGTCGGGGTTTTCATCAAAAGTGCCGCCGCTCGGGGCGCGCCCTGTCTGTGGCCGAGCCCCGACGGTCGTCCGCCGGCCGGGCATATTTGAAGATGGTGGGTGAGCCTGCGCGTGGCCCAGCGACGGGCTCTTGCCTGTCAGGATGGACCCGATATCTCTCCTGAAGGACCCGGAGTCATTTGACGGCGTGCTGGAATGTGCGGGCTGGTCCTTGAGGCCCCTCTCCACGGCGCTCTGCAACGCGTTGTTGATGGCTGTGATCCAGCTGTTCATGTCCTCCTCGGACGTCGCCTGGTATACTCGCTTGAAGTGCGGAGTGATGACCTCGAAACAAAATCGGCGCTCTGCGTTCCTTGCTTCCCTCACGGATGCCATGCGCAGGTCGATAGGGTCCATGTGCAGGTCAAGCCTCTGCTTCCAATTGCTGTACTCCGAGAGCTTGCCCCCATCCAGGACGATCCAGAACCTGCCGCAGCCGTTAGCATGGAAGTACCATGGATTACGTCTGAGGTCACATACTTGTGCCAACCTTGCTTGTTCAGGTTGCGAGGGTCGACGTGCCCGCCAGGGCGGTTCAGAGCCCACAAGAGCCCTTCCTTCCTCTGCGATTCTGTCTCGGTCAGCGTGGTATCGCGCTCTTCCAGGTCCCGGATGCCCTTGAACTTGGAGCCCTGGGACGGGCTGGCCAGCATGGCGTGGCTCAGGCTCCCTGGGGACCGGGAGAGGTCACCGGTGCTGGGGGCCGGTGTGTTTGAGCTGCTAATGGCGATCGACTTGAGCTGTGAGCCAGTGCTGTCCGCCCTGCTTATCTCGGTGTCGGACGTGTTCCCGTTGGCGGCGTTGCCCGAGACCGAGGACGGGATGGACTCTGGCTCTACGTAGTTGAGGTTGCTCTTCTCAAGGAGCCTCCGCTTCTCCTCGCGCTCCCGTCGTTGGTATTGGTATTCCTTGTCCGCCACCTGGACCTCACTCGACAGTGCTTCCAGCTGCGGGAGCAGTCTTTCAACCTTTTTGGAGGCCTGCAGGTAAGCCCGGGCCTGGGCATCGGCATATCTAGTGAGGTGCGATAGCACTTCTTGTTCCTTGCGGCCTCCTGACAGGTCTTGCATGAACGACGAGTAGTCGAAGCGCTTCAGTTCGAAATTCCGCCGCTTCGTCTGGTACTTGGTGTCGCTGTGCTTGGCCTTCACGGAATCGTGCCGCTGACCTAGGTACCGACCAACGTATGCATAAAAGTCCTTGCTTTCTTCCTCAAAATCCCGCTTCTTGGCCTCGGCTTGTTTGATGTCGATCTGGTACAACTTGCTCAGTGGCTCGATCACTATCTTTTGCAGATTGAGCGTGTTTTGCCTCTCGTAGCTCAGGATCTCCCGCGCAATCTTGTCAAAGTAGTGCTCGATGGCCGGCTGGACGGCGTTGGCGTTTGTGGAGGATGCGCCGCGGAGCGATTCGACAAATGCGACCTGGGCGTCATTTGCCTCGATCTGTGCCGCGTGGGCAGCCTCTGCTTTCTTGATCATGCGCTTCATCTGGGTCCGCATGTTCCCTGTTTTCTGCTCCAATGCCTTCATCGTCGCCCGGAAGACAGGCCCGTCGTCTGACGCGGATACGTCGTCGTTGGGTCTCGGGCAGGACACATCGACCTTGACGGGTTCAGGGAGAGGAATGTTAACCGGGACAGTGATGGCGGTGGCGGCGGCAGGCGACGCCCCATTGTTATTGTCGTGCGCCGTGACGGTGGGAGAAGCGGGTTCATCGATCTCGAGGGCGCTTATTCTCGATTCAACGGACTGGGAGGAAGCACCGCGGCTCCTGGGCGGTACGGTCAGGAGGAAGGGCGGCGGGGAGCTGGGCTGGCTGAGATACGGCGAGGTGTCTGTGCAGAGTCAGGAAATGGGCGGGGGAGGGCGAGGGGGAGGGAGGGCGCGGCCGGTCGGTGGACATACTCTGGACCCAGAAGGAGAAGCTGGCGAGGGTCTGAAGCTCGTGGGCCCGCGAGTCGTATTGTACGAACTGTGACAAAGTCAGACGGGCATCGACGCTACGGCATGGCCTAGGGACGTACGCTGCAGGAATTCCTCCATCCACCACCCGAATCCTCGGCATTCCTCGGTGGTTTCCACTTCCACGCCCAGTCGAAAGTGACAGAACCGCTACCGCCAGTGGTAAAGTCGCCGATAAGCTCGACGTTGGAATTCTTGTGTAGGTTCGGGTCTGCATGGAATTCGCGTGTGACGAGGTTCTCAACCTCTCTGGAGGTGGATGCGTAGACGTATGTGAGACCGTTAATCTGGGTGTCGACGGTATTACTAGCCAGGTCGGGGCTCGTCGTCGGTGTCTGGCGGACGTTGAAGGTGAATGTGAACATGAGCTCATCATCGTTTGTGAGCTTTAGCAGGAAGGCGGGCGCGCCGGGGTTTGTCGCTAAGTCAGGATCCTGTGAACGGCGAAGGCGGCCAGTCAGTTTGAATCCGGGCGAGCGAGCACGAGATGTAGCCGGGCTCCCTGTCTCTCCCTCACTATCTCTATCTCTCTCTCTCTCTCTCTCTCTCTCTCTCTCTCTCTCTCTCTCTCTCTCTCTCTCTCTCTCTCTCTCTCTCTCTCTCTCTCTATCTCTATCTCTCACGCGCTCGTACACCCACACCCACACCCACATAAAAGGGAGGGCGGCTCAAGAGCCGTGGCAGGACAGACCTGTATGAACTCAACTGGTGTGTTGTCGCCAGCGGGGCGCGACGCTGACACTCTTGTGGCGGGGAATGCATTTGGGGAGATGATGATGGATGTGCGCTTCCGGGTATTGCTTATGACAAGCGATGCGATAGATACTGCAGGGCATGAGTAGCGGGTCAGCGCGGAGCGCAGAGGAGAGGAGTGGGTGCAGCAGTGGCGGGAGCGGTACTCACGTCGATTTTGGTCGCTGAGATAGAGGGCGGCGCCGTCGTCGGGCCTGCTCGAGACGTTACCCATGATGCAGCGTCAGGGGCTCGAGGGCAGGGCCCAGAGCCGGGACGCAGGACGAGGGGCTGTATGTAGGTCACGGGCCGTATGGAAGGGAGAAAAGCGGTGGTGGTAGTCATGCAGGAGAGTGAAGGCTGGTTGGATTGGCGTATAACGACGTAGCTAAGAGGCGTACACGGAGGGGGGACTAATTGTCGCGGTGGGGTGGTGTGCTGCTGGCTGGTGCTGCGATATTATTCAAGAGGTTGGAGGTCCAACATGGCAAGGGCACCTGGGCTGTGGGGCCTTCAAGTCGCCGCGGGGTTGCGCCAGGGCAGGGCAGGCAGGGCTTGGGCTGTGCCTGTGCCTATGCCTGTGCCGGTGCCTGTGCCTGTGCTCGTTGCTTGCGGTGGTGCAGGAGGCGGCAGAGGATTGTATGCGTGTGTGGGGTCCTCAGGGGACCAGCGAGCCAGGGAGAGGAAGCGAGGGGCCCCAGTGGTGGCACGGTGCGCGCGAAGAAGGGCAGAGGGGTTTATAAGTAAAAAGGGAGAGAGCAGATTATCTGCCAACCACCGCCTGCATGTAGAAAATACCTAGGTAGTTTGAAGGCCAGGCTTCACTGTGCCATCATGGGGTGCTGGGACCTGATCTTATTAGTATAGACTTATTACCTTAGGTAGGTACCTAGGTACCTAGGTACGTAGATGCCCCAACTACAATCACTGATAACTGCTGTTTCTCTATCTACTATGTTATATCCATTCGCGCTGAGTCGACTACCATCGCGCCATTGCACATTCGCCCATCATTGGGCATGAATGGTCTGGGTAGGTGGGTGTACCTACCTCGGTACCTAAATAGATACCTAGGTAATAAGCAACAGACCCTGCGCCGTAGCAAGCTGCTGCTATGTTGGAAAGCCGGCTGGTATAGTGTTGTGGTCCTCTTCGAGGCCGATATTCCATCGCAAGTACATGCACACACACACACAACCCTCCCACACGCGACATCCCAGTCCCGCGGGGGCGTTGACCGTGACGACCAAGCCGTCCGCTCCCCCGTCTTCCGTCTCATCGCTGCTATCGCCAGATCCGCCAGGCACACCTCGCCACCACGAGCCCGATGGTGTCGTACCGCAGCCTGCTGTAGCTGGAAGGGCCCCTCGTATAGGCCCTCGCTCCACAAGCCCCGAGTCCACGCCTGTGTTCCATCTTTTGCATCCGCCCGGGCCATCTCGAGAGAGGAGCCGAGAGAATGGGCCATTAGCTGGCGCTCACCGCCCGAGGCTCAACGCGCTCAACCACACCAGGTCATGGCGGCCACCCATCACAGACAAATGCAGCATTGCCATTGAGGCGCGAGATGAGCCACCTACGCCCCAGGCAACATTCCCTTGGTGAAAAACATTACATGGCTCCCTGAGATCCTCCCCTCCCAGCGGCCTGGGTGGCGCCCGACTGCAGCCCACTGGCCTGTGGACTTCGAGGTTGGAGTGTCCTCACTGGACAGGCAAAAACCCGCCTGTTGTAATTCCCGTGATACGGTCAGGGGTGGCTGGAATTGGAAAGGCCCAGTTGAAGTGGGGAGGGGCCCTGTTTCCTCCCATCGGACTGGCTGACGCATGACGAACTCCCCTCCCCCTCTTCTCCCTTGGGCTGCAATCGGTGGTAGTCTACTACCTAGGATGTATGGCACATGCTGTCTTGTACTCCCGTGGTGCTAGATAGACCGATAAGACTACACTAGTGTGGAAGGGAGAAGACAAGACTTTGTACTTCTCCTCCTCCCTCTGCCCTGCCCTGCGCCTGGACACCCTGCACCCAGGAGGTCCTGGACAACCTTGGAAACAAACGTCGTGGTCAACCAACTTGCGTGCACACCGTAGTGCATAGACACGCACACAACATACAACCTTACATGCACACACACATGCACACAACGCCCGCCCAGGCCAGACCTGACATACATAGACTGACTACCTTGTGGCTACCGATCCCAACCGCAACCCCGGTTGACGCCGTTTCACAACCATCCGGCCTCAGCAGCTCCATCAACACCCGCCCGCATCCACCACGTCAACTGCCCAGGATCCAAGGTCCACGCTTCACACCCAGCGCCTTCGGCCCTCAGTCCTTAGTCCTCAGTCCTCGGCCCTCGCCCACGGCCAGGCTGCCCGGTGTTTCCCGTCACAAGCAGGCCCCCCTCGAGTTATGTTGTGGTCACGATAAGGGGCGCGGACGTCATTTCCAACCCACGCCAACGCCACGCCAGCAGAAGACGCCCCGGCCACCTCCCGGCCTGCTGCCACGCTCAAAATGTCGACATCTTCCGACCGCCAGTACAAGCACAACAGCAGGAGCCTGAACAAGAGCATCAACCGCCTGCAGCGCGAGGATGCCGCCTCGCCACGGAGGTCCAGGGCTGGCTCGCGCGCGTTCCAGGCCCCCGTCAGCTACGAGGACGCATACAACTACGCCCTCAGCGTTGCCTTCCTGCACTACCTGCTGCAGCCCAAGAAGAAGAGGAAGGAGTATGTCACAGTCCCCAAGGCGCCCACCAGGGTCCACACCTACACCCAGAACATCGGCGAGCTGGTCAAGGAGTTCATCCCCACCGGCTCGACCTCGGGCAAGGAGGTCAAGCTCCCGCACAGCTTCTCCGGCTGGCTGGAGAAGCGCATGGGGCATGTCGTCAGGGGCACCGAGAAGCTGCAGGGCTTCAGCGACCCAAACCTCAAAAGGAGCTTCGCCGAGGCTTACACCTCCTTCACCGACGCCAGCTTCCGCAAGAGCCTCGAAAAGGACCGCAAGCTGGAGCCCCTCATCCTCATCTTCTACTCATCGGCGTCCAGGGCTCAGGGCCGGGGCAAGGCCGCCGACGACCACACCTGGAAGATACTGGTCGACAGGCACCTCGCCCTCTTCGTGAGGCTCATCCTGAGCATCTTCAGGGAGCACGGCACCGACAAGGACAAGCCCGAACTGATGGGCAAGCTGCAGACCCTCGAGCAGAAGCTGCTGCGCAACGACGAGAACCTGTCCATCGACGGCGTCCAGGGCGGCGGCGAGCACAAGACCATCGAGGTCGACATCCCCCACACCTACCAGGTTAAGGACATGCATATGGTGCAGATCGTCGGCAAGATCTTCGGCCGCACCAACTCCCAGTTGCAGTCCGATGTCGACGTCAACCGCAACATTTGGACCGAGGAGGCCGCCCTCAAGGACCTCAAGGCCTACCAGCACCGCCTGGACTCAAACATGGACGGCGCCCTCAGGCGGCAGGACTTCGACGTCAACGAGTCCTTCGAGGACTGGAAGGCGGGCGAGCGCCAGCACCTGACCTCGCTGATGCTGGACGTCTTGAGGGTCCGGCCCGACCTCAGCAAGACTGTCACGAGCTTCGAGAAGCCCTTGCCCGTGCGCCCCACGTCCATCTTCTCCGACGACCAGTCGTTCGCAGATCTGGCCAAGATGATCAACAGCCCCGACTCGGCCGGCCCCGGGGGCGACCCATCCTTCAGCCTCAGCTCCCTCTCATTTGACGACAATTCCAGTATACGCAGTGTCGATGAGGCCAACTACACCTTCATCCCCCCTGACCCCAGAGCCTTCTATAAGATGATCGTCCAGAATGCCATGACGTTCGACCAGCTACACGCCGAAACCGACGAGTTCGTCCCGCTCTCGCAACAGTCCCTGGAGCTGCTGAACGAGCTGTGCGCGTACTGGCGCATCCCGCAGTTCACCAGGCACATCACCTTCCTCGAGGTGGCCGTGCGCAAGTTCCTGGACCAGGAGATTCGGGGCGACGAGCTTGATGCCTGCTTTGATTTTGTCAAGGCACCGCCCCCTGAGCCCAAGAAACTCCCCCATATCCAGCTCTTCACGGCCACCCTGCCCGAGATTGACCCAAGCAGGTGGACGCTGGTGGACTTTACCATGTACCAGCAGATTCTAAATGCTCTTCACGATGCCCTCCTCCGAGATCTCTACGACACGCTGATGCACTGTTATGAACCCAAGGCACCTTCTGTAGGTGTGACAATGGTCCTCCTCATGAACCACGTGTATCCAGACCCGGTGTTTTCCGAGCGGGAAGAGGAGCTGGAGGAGTTCGCAAAGACGCTCACCGACGGCCTCAAACAGCAGGCTGAGCAGGTGTACCACGGATTCCTGGAAAAGGAGGTGCCCCAAGCCAAGGAAGACTGGGACTTCTCCCACGTCGTAAACCTCGGCCGGGCTGTCACCAAGCTGTGCACGAGGATCAAAAAGAAGTATTCAAAGAACCCCAAGATCATGGGGGTGTCGCCCTTCGCAGTCCTGGTCCAGACAGTCTTCCCCAGCTTCGAGGAGGATGCGAAGGCCCTGATCGAGACGATCGTGATGGCGGCCAAGGAAAGAGGGGAAGAGGTCAACGTGGTGGACGGGTTCGACCTGTACAAGGAGCTCGTCGAGCTCCGCAAGATCCACCTCGAGTTCTTGCCCGGGATGCCGTTCGCCTTCCACATCGAGAGCGTGCTGGAAGACTTTGTCTGGCGCTGGATTGGTGAGGCCGAGACGAGGATGACGCAGTTTGTGGAGGAAGCCATCAAACAGGATCAGTTCCAGGTCAGGACGAACCATCCGGGCAATATCCCAACCGACGCAGAGCGCCACAGCGTGTCCATCATCGACATATTCCAGCTGTTCAACCAGACCGTCGACCAGATCTTCCAGCTTGAGTGGGACGATGATGTCCACCACGCCAAGTTCATGACGGCCCTGGCGAAGGCGTTCGCTGCCGGCATCGGCCGCTACTGCGAGATCGTCGAGGGCAAGTTCGCCAAGGAGATGGACCGCCAGACAGCCCAGGAGCTGGCGGCAGCCCAGCGGACCACACAGGAGCGGTTCATGCAGATGGCCAAGGATGCCTGGAATACCAAGGAGGGCATAGAGCCATTCCAGTTCTACCCGGAGGTAAGCGCCTGGCAGCCTCACAGCACCTCCGACGAGGGGATACGCTGACCCATTCACCTATCCAGTCCTTCGTCAAGTTGAACAACATCGAGTATGCGATGCAGTCGCTAGATAAGCTAGAAAAGGCCATGAACGTAGAAGGGTGCGCCGATGTGCTAAAGGCCAAAGAAGGCCCGAAGCAGTACCGCAAGCCGGACAAGTACGTCTTCACAATCAAGGTCGTCGAGGCAGAGGACATCAAGGCTTGCGACCCAAACGGGTATAGTGACCCGTACGTAGTCCTGGTCGATGAGTACCAGAAGCGTCTTGCCAAGACGCGCGTGGTCTCCAGGACCCTGAACCCACGCTGGGACGAGTCGGTGGACGTGACTGTCACGGGGCCAGTGAATGTGATCGCGACACTGTGGGACTACGATACTTTCGGAGACCACGACTTCGTGGGCCGGACCTCACTGAAGCTCGACCCGGTCCATTTCAGCGACTACCTCCCGCGCGAGTTCTGGCTAGACCTCGACACGCAGGGCAGGCTCTTGATCAGGGTCAGCATGGAGGGCGAGAAAGATGACATCCAGTTCCACTTTGGCAAGGCCTTCAGACACCTCAAAAGGACAGAGCGAGACATGGTGCGGAAGATCACAGACAAGGTACGTTCGGACTTGGGAGGGCCTCGGGCGTGAGAGCTGCAAGCCACTGACACGTCCTCACAGCTGACAACTGTCATCAACGCGTCACTTTCCCACGAGGCCCTAAAGACCCTACTCAGCCGGGGCATCGCTGCATCGATCGGGAACATGTGGAAGACTAGGAAGACGGTTGCCCCGCCGGTGACACAGGCCGATGTGGAGAACGCACTCCAGACCCTCTTCAACTACTTTGATGAAAACTTTGCCATCATGAAGCAGACCCTGACCGACGCAACAATGATGGCCGTCATGACCCGGCTGTGGAAGGAGGTCCTCATGGCGATTGAGAGCCTCCTGGTGCCACCGCTGTCGGACAAGCCGTCGACGCAGAAGCCGCTTACGCAGGTCGAACTCGATGTGGTGTACAAGTGGCTCGACATGCTCTTCGAGTTCTTCCATGCCAAGGACGAGGACGGTGAGGTGCTGGGAGTGCCGGCAGAGGTGCTGAAATCGCCTAAGTGGCATGAACTGGCCTCGCTCAACTTCTGGTACTTTGACCCGACCGAGACGCTGATCCGGACGTCGGAACGCATGGTCGCAGCCACGCAGCAGCGGCAGCAGCAGCAGGTGCAACAGGCCAGCCGGCAGTCGGCACCGGCAGCCTTTGGGCCGACGTTCAACTCGGGGGCGGGGGCATTTGGAAGCATGGGCACGATCCGCCGCGGCAAGTCTATCATGATGAGCCGCAACCTGGGCACGATGAAGCGGGCCAAGGAGGAGAAGCGCAAGGAGGCGCAGGCAGACCCGTCGGACGATATGATCCTCCGGATCCTGCGGATGCGGCCCGAGGCGGCAGGATACCTCCGCGAGAGGCACCGGCAGAAGGAGAGGATGGCGGCGAGCCAGGCGGCGGCGGCGATAGTGCGGCAGAGCATCACGCAGGGGTTCAACGCCGGGGCATACGGTAATAATTCTGGAAAGGGCACCTACGGCAACCTACCCCGGCGATAGGGCGGCCGGGAGAACCGCCCAGCTGCCAGTGCCCACGAGATGAAGCAGACGGTGTGAGAGTGGAGATCTTAATATTCTCTTTTTCTTCTCTCTCTATCTCTCTCACCTTCTCCTTCTTCTTCCGCATTGTAGCTTTGTCTTGCTTGCTTTGTCTCTTCCTGTCCTGTCCCGTCCCAGATCACCAGGCGGGGCAAGACGGAGCGAGATGAAGCGTCTTTGCACATTATTGAGATGGCGCACAGGTTATGAGAAGGGAGCTTGACGTCAAATGTTAACTGGGGACATGCTTTCTTTAGTCTAGCAGCAGATACCCTGACGAGGCAAGACGCGGCGATTGCTTATGATGTTTAGTAACATTTTGAATGACAAACATGAACTAATAATTGGTTCTCGGCTTCGTCTTGATGCTTGCAGAAGTGCACGTGTGTCTGTGTGAATGTATAGGTCTGAAGGAGTGGCCGGATCTGTGTGTGAGCCGGGGGGGGCCTTTATCATGAGGATATGCCGAGCGTGTATCGAAAGCAAAAAGTTTTAGCCTCTTCTTCATTGCCCTCTTTTCTCAAACAGATTCGACCCTCACACGCCTGGGCATGGGGTGGAATGCCTCCTCACATTCACCAGTTGTGACTATTTCCTGGCAGCCAAGAGTCACGGTTTCCCATGAGCAAACCACCGGCAGGTTGAGCACGCACTTCCTACTCCTGCAGGCCATTGACAAATCCGCGAGACATAGACTGGCTGGGCTGTGCTGCGTGGGAATCTCCAAGTTTGCAAGGGCATTCAGACCAAGCGGGCAAGGTCAAGGGCAGCCGACCGTTTGAACCACCACCAATCTACTTGAGTAGGTACCAAGGTAGACAGTCCGTCCGCCCATTGCACCGCAATAAACACTCAATTTCTGTGTGTGTATCCTTATCCCGGCGCGCAATCTGCGTCATGCAGCCCAAAGGAGCTCTACACCTGGCCTTGCCGCAGCTCCAGTTCCAGGCCGCGGGGGGTAGGCCGGGCCTGGGCCGGCTGTGGCGGCTGTCTTCCAATCGAGGACGAGGGCCGAATATTTCAGCCCCGCTATCACCCGCCGCCCCTCCACCTCCACTCCAGACCCCTCCACAGTCTTCAACTGGACGAGCAACTGGACTGCTGTCAACTTCTCCCACCCGCACCCACACCCTCACCCTCACCCTCCTCACAAGCTCTTGCAGGGCCAGCCCAGCATTCAAGATTTCGTCCCTCCGCACAGCTCAGATCGCTCGCCACCTCTCTTCAGCACCCTCTGTCCATCCCGGGATAGAAGCAAGAAGACAAGACGGCAACATGTCTTATACCACCCGCAAGGTCGCCGCCCCCTACACCCTCGAGCACCGCGTGTACATCGAGAAGGATGGTGTGCCCGTCTCGCCCTTCCACGACATCCCCCTGTTTGCCAACCAGGAGAAGACCATCCTCAACATGATTGTTGAGATCCCTCGCTGGACCAATGCCAAGCTTGAGGTGAGCTGCCACCCACCTGCCCCTGTCTGGGGCGCCCGCCATGACTTGTCCGCTAACCTCCCAACGCGTCGATTGCCTAGATCTCCAAGGAGGAGCTCCTGAACCCAATCAAGCAGGATATCAAGAAGGGCAAGCTTCGCTATGTCCGCAACTGCTTTCCCCACAAGGGCTACCTGTGGAACTACGGTGCCTTCCCTCAGGTGCGTTGAACCAAACCACCCCTCACCCTCCTCCCCCTTTCAGCCTCCTCGTCAAATCCCTGGCCCCACCAAACATCACGGTCGTGTTCTGACACTGCTCCGCCCCTCAGACCTGGGAGGACCCCAATGTCGTCCACCCGGAGACCAAGGCCAAGGGTGACAACGACCCGCTCGACGTCTGCGAGATCGGCGAGCTGGTTGGCTACACCGGCCAGGTCAAGCAGGTCAAGGTCCTGGGCGTCATGGCCCTGCTCGACGAGGAGGAGACCGACTGGAAGGTCATCGTCATCGACGTCAACGACCCTCTGGCCTCCAAGCTCAACGACGTCGAGGATGTCGAGCGTCACCTGCCGGGCCTCCTGCGTGCCACCAACGAGTGGTTCCGCATCTACAAGATCCCCGACGGAAAGCCTGAGAACCAGTTCGCCTTCACTGGCGAGTGCAAGAACAAGAAGTACGCCATGGATGTCGTCCACGAGTGTGCCGAGGCCTGGGAGAGGCTCATCACCGGCAAGACCCCAGCCGGCGGTGTCTCTACGTATGTATTGTTCTTCTGTTGCCCACTCCACCGCCCTGCTAACATGCAACCTACCAGCACCAACCTGACTGTCAGCCAATCCCCCAGCCGTGTCTCACCCGACCAGCTGCCCCCCATCCCGGCCAACCAGGAGCTGCCCCCGGAGAAGATCGACGCCTCGATAGACAAGTGGTTCTTCATCAGCGGGGCTTCCGCTTAGATGCGAGGGGCCCAATCGAGAGCCTCCGAACCCGCTTGGCGCTCAGAGGGCCGAAGGGGTTGGCTTGCCGGGGCTTGCATTGCTTCGCGGCCGTACTCGAACCTCACCAACAGTAGATAGAAATCACGGCCACCACAAGAAATACAAGTCGTTTGAGCTTCTTCAGACTGCTGTGGCATTTTGTCGAGATTTGTTTGCCGCCCAGCTTGTGTTGTGGCTAAAAAGGCATCAGCGGGCGTGGCCAACTGGGCTTGAATCTATGGCGTAGATGCTTCGCAGGTGAAATGCCCCTCTTCCGTTCCGAACGCCAGCCTTTGCAATGTACTCATTGGTGTTCTCTTGGCCGATACCTTTTCTACGTTCCCCACTGCCACCCTCAAGGCGTCGCACGCCGGGTCACTATGCGTCGGCTAGATCTGCCTGCTTCTGCAATGCTCGTGAGTGTCTGTCGCACTCCTCGACGAGGCTCTTGATGCCCAGGTTCTCGCAGTCGAGGTCCAGGATCTTCCCGTCCTCTATGTTCGGGAGACGCAGTGGTCAGTATTCTGTAGGAAGACACGGACAAGCATACACCCAGATATGGACGAGTGTGCACAGCGGCTGGCGCAGATGTGGAGCGGGCAAGCGTACTGAATTTGACTCGCAGGGCAGCCTTGTCGGTCGATGCCCTGGGAAGCAGCTTCGCCTGGATGGCCATGCCCTGGCTACGCGCCGTGGGTGGCAAGAACGAGAGGAACAGTCGGGCGGACCTCGACTTCGCAGAGAAGGGGTTGAACTTGGTGTTCACCTCGGTGATGAAGCGGGTGATCATCTTGCGAGGCGGCGGCGTGGGTGCGGGTGTGCGTATGGGTATCCGAGTCTGACGGCGAAGGGGCCTTGCGACTATGAGCTTTCCCCAATACACGTCGGATGGGGGCTGTTGAAGCTCTCGGTCGTGGTGTCCTGAATTCGTCTGTCATAGTAGAGGGCACCGCGCCAGTTGGTGGCCATCACCCGGAAGCTCTGCAGCGGGGAATTTCGCGGCAGGCAGTCGCCCAGCAGTCGCCTGCCACGGGGGGGCCCGAGGCGCTCGGGCCATGCTCCCCCCTACCTGATGTATGTGTACCTGGCAATGGGAGAGAACAGCTGTCGTGGGCTCCCCGACAAGGCCAGCTCTACCCACCTAGGCAATAATCATCTTCCACACGCAGGGCCTGTACAAAGAATTGAGCGGAAACTGAAGCGGCAACGGAACCTCGCCCTTGCGCGACAAAACAGGCACAGAGAGCGCCAAATGCCGTTCGACTCACTGCAACAGCGTCTGACGGCGCTCCAGGAAACGACAGCACAGGTGAGGGAGCTCATCGACCGCCTCGCACACCTCAAATTCCAGCCCGACTCGGTGCCGCTCTCCGGTGGGGACGGCCCCGGCGAGGACGATGAGAAAGTCGCGTTCGAGCTGAGCGGCGAGATCGGCGGCATCCTGCGCGAGGATGAGGAGGACCTTGAGCTCTTGCGCGAGGAGATTACGGACTTGCGCGGCGGCAGGGACGGCAGCGATGCTGCCCGGCAGAAGGACAGGCTGAGGGAGGGTGCCGCCAGGCTGGAAGCGGAGGTCAAGAGGTGAGTGTTTGTGTGCAACCGCACTTATTCCCACAGCAAAAAACACACGTCGTACGGTCTCATGCTGACGCTCCGGCCCCCTTTCCGCCCCAGCTGCCGCGCATCTTTCCACAGGGCCCAGCTCACGGTAAAGCGCTCCCTCGAGGCAGCCCGGCGGCTTGAGCGCGAGCTGCTGCTGCGCTCGTACACGCGCGCGGCCTCGACGCCCAACCGGTCGGGGGCCAATTCACCAGCGCCCCCGGCCGGCTCTGCCCCTCGACGGCGGCAGACACATAAGGCAACGGGGGGGTATGCCGATCCGGTGGTGGCCGCTTCGTCGGACTTGACCGTGTCGCTGCGTCGGGCCCACCAGGCCGTGACGGACGAGCTGTCGCGCAGCATCGCGGTGCACGAGGCGCTGCAGGAGTCGACGCTCAAGATGAAGTCGCTCGGGTCTAACTACTCGCGCATGGACGACATGCTGCGCTCCAGCCGCGACCTGGTCGGTGTCCTGCTCAAGAGCACCAAGACTGACACCTGGTACCTTCAAACTAGCTTTTACATGCTGCTCGCCACGCTGTCATGGCTGGTTTTCCGCCGCTTCATGTACGGCCCGCTGTGGTGGCTCGTGTGGTTCCCGGTGCGCCTTGCCTTCCGCACCGGCTCCGCCGCCGTGGGGCTGGCCGGCGGAAAACCGGGGGCGAACATGAAGGTCCGCGTCGGGGACGGCGATGGCCATAGTGCCAAAGTCGTCGGCGTCGGGGAGGAGGGGGCTGTACCTACTGCCAAGGTCGGTCAGGCAGACTACACCGCCGCTGAGGGCGAAATCCGGGATCCAGAGTCCATGGTCGACAAGGTCGGCATGTTAATTGACAGAATCGAGGATCAGATTAGCCAAAGTGATGATGAATTAGGCGACCAAGCGGCCGAGGGTGCAGCGGATGGGGCAGAAGGCTTCGTGCCGGCTCCTGGGAACGACGGGATCGGCCACCAAGCCGCCGGGCGGTTACGCGACGAGTTGTAGGCGCGGAGGCATATGCAGTCGACTCGAGCCACGCTGGCAGCGGCAGTCGTGCGCGCGCGCCTCCTGTTTCGGGAAGTCTACTATCTATGGCCCGGCCTCGGGGTTCGAATAAGAGGCACTCTTGGTAGACGAGACGCTGCTGGGGTTCGGAACCTTGACCATGGCGCCGCACTCGTACCTCTGGAGAGCCAGACGCCGGCCTCAGAAACCCATTGGTGTTGGGCCTTGTGGCACATGAACCACGATTACAAGCAATTTCTAGCAGGCCGACGAAGGACAGCCTGCTCAGACCGGCAATCTGACGCTGTGAGATGGACCGTGGACTTTCATGGATTACCTTCACCTCGCGATAAGAGAGCTCTAGGATTGTTATCAGGCATACCTGTGGCAGGAGAAGACAGCCTTTGTCTGCGGGCTGCCTCTTTCGTCTTCCCCTTCCCCAAGTCCCCGATTCGTCTCACTCGGCGATCAGATGTACCGAGGCCGGCTCTGGGGTAAGAGCCTGCATTGCCAGCCTCTCACCCGTGTAATGTCATTCTGGTCCTCTGTAACCTGCCTTTTCAATGCTCATGTCGTCGCTGCGGGATGGGAATACCTCGTGGAAATCCCATCATATGAGTGACAGCGCAGATTTTAAGTCGACAAACACTGTGTCCGCCCGACACCAGTATATTGACTTGCTGGAGGAGGAAGGGTTCGGCGTGGCCATGTAGCAAAAGCCTCATCGGGCCCATGCCGTGCCCTGTGCGAGCAGCTGTTGTGGCGGGGCTGGCGGGACAGGAAGAGTATTTAACCAAGTGCTCTACTGAACACCGCCCAGATACCCGGCAACCCCACACCAAAAAAAAAACACCTATACCCAGAGATCCAGGGAGCCTCTCGAATGCAGTCGGATGTTCTGCGGAGCATCCACGGCAAATGATTGTGCGTAACACAAGGCATTGTTGGATGCTGTCAGGAAGCCCTGAGGTCAAGTGTCTCCACGGTGATGCAATACCGATGGACCGATGGACCGAAGGAAAGTGGCTCTGGAACCCAGAATCACCATGTCCACCACGGCGGGGCAGGACATGGTCATTCGATGCCTTCAGCGCACCACCAACAATGCATCCCAGAGAATTGGCCGCCGCCCTAACTTGGGACATGCCAGTCGTCAGGGTATTGCGGGAATGAGAACCGCAGAGCGGTAAATCAAGCTCACTTCGGTGTCAGCCAGCGGACCCGTTCGGAGCGCAGTGGGAAGTGCGCCAGGTACCGCAGCCGCTGGCCATCTGAGTGTCCTTGTGAGTGTCCTTGTCGAGCAGCCGCTCGCGGATGCTGTCAACACCAATCATCGTCTATGATGGGCTGGCTGGGGCAAGCCTCACAATATTGGGAAAGCGAAGCCTGCTGATGGCAGCGCCGGCATGTCACGGTGAGGCTGCTTCTTGAACGCCGTGTGTGTGCGCCTGTGTTCGTGGCAAGAGCTCGAAACGGCGTGCCGGAGTGTTGTAGGACGTCTCTCCCTGCCCCAAAAGGCCAAGAAGATCATGCTTTGGCCAGTCAGCGGTATATATGGCGGGATCAGCCGCAGAAACAGGAGACGGAGGAGCGAGATCAGACCACCATGGCTGGGGTTGACCATGTCGGAGCAGATCCTGGCCCCGGCGGAAGTATCGGCGCTGAGATATGACAGCTGGCACATCTCGCAGGCCAGGCGGAAACTGAGGATGGGGCAGATTATAAGCGGACTTACCGAGGGTTGTCGACGCCGTGTCCCGGGGATGCCACACTTGGGCAGGAGAGCCGGCCGGTCGCCTTGACGACGGAAAGGACACCAGTCATACCGATCGCATCCATCGGATTGCCAATGTGTGGACACGGCCCCGGTAGCCCCGACAGCCCCGGTGATGCCGGCCCCCTGTCACCTCGGGATCTGGACCGCACATGGCAGCTGCCCATAACCAGGTGAAGGAAGTGAGCTGCGCAGGAGTGGGAATGGAGAGCGGCCAGGCGGGACAGGGCATGTTATGTGTGGCCCTGAAAGCCCAGGCCACTGGCGACGGGACACTAACTGGCTAAATTGGACAGTTGAAAGACCAGCGTGAAGTTGCTTAACGGTCTGGCTAAGCTGCGCATAACGTTTTTTTTATAAATAATAAGGTAGTTAAACTTATAATATAATATTTTTAAATAATTTATATTTATATTTTTATAAATAAAAATATAAAAAAACTATTTTATTAAATTATTATTTTAAATTAATATTAAATTTAAAATTATTATTTTATATTTAATAAAATATATTATTATTAATATTATTAAATTAAATATTTAAATAATTTTTTAAAATTAAAATTAATTTAATTTAATTTAATAGTATTAAATATTAAATATAAATTATTTAAATTTTTAAATTATTATAATAAAAATAATAATTATTATGTTTAATAATAATTTATATTAATATATTATTTTATTTAATAAAATAATTAATAACTATTTAAGATATTAAAAAACGAAATTTTAAAAATTAATAAAATTTAAGTTATTATAAATTTATTATAATTTTTAATTATAAAAATATAAAATTAAATTATATATATTTATTATATTAAATTAAATTTTTTTAATTTTATTATAAGTTTTTAATAAATTAAAATATTTAAAAAAGTAATAAAATAAAGTTATTAAAAATTATTAATAATTTAATAAAAAATAAATTTATATATATAATAATTAATTATTTAAAGTTTAATTAAATTAATTTTGTTATATTATAAATTTAAAATATTTTATATAAAAGTATTAAATAAATACTTTAAAATATTATTTAAATAATTATTATAATAATATAAAATGTTTTAAAAAGAAAATAAAAGTTAAATAAATATTAACGTGGTTTACCACATACCCGCCAGTATCAGGTCCCCGCCACT